>CAUYQV010085889.1:0-10524 GCA_963574575.1 Galagoides demidoff
AAAAATACAATTCTGTAAACTGAAAAACGAAAGGGATATCTTAGGTGTCATATGAGAAATTTATGTGAATAAGATGGGAATTTGGAAAAATTTCTCACAAAGGAGAGAAAAAGGAAGAGAAAGAATGAATAAAATGGGGGCTAAATCTATAAGCAAAATGGAGGTGCTCTTGCTATTAAAGAAAGTAAAAATTAAAAAATAAAAATACATTCAAACCAAACTAAACAAAACAAGATTCAATGATAGCAACAACAACAACAACAAAAAAACAAACAAACAAACAAAAAAAAACAAGAAAAATTTGGGGTAAAAGGCAAAAAAAAGAGAGAGCGAAAATATATATGTGAGTGTATATTCACATATATTTCCTTGAAACCAGGGTGTGGTGTAATGTTAGTATTGGGAGAATACACATGGTGCTTTTGCATTATAATACTGGGGGCCAGAAGCTGTCTCCAATTTGACAGGAAACCTGGATTTGTCCTCCTGACCTATTTGCCTGGAATCAGGGCTTAGGGTCTTCACCAACGCTCAGTCCCTGCAAGAGATTAGGATCCCAGACCTTTCACCAGATCTCTCGGGTGGTCACATCTTGACATTTGAAACAATGCTTTCTGATAACAAAGTGGTTTTCTCTGGAATGGGGGAGTGCTCAACTAACCCCAAGGGTAGCTGCTGGAACTCAGCAGGAGCATTAGAGTTGGCTGTGTACCAGGTCCTCAAGGATTGTTTCTTTCATGTGGCTTTCCCATAATAGCAACCTGCCCATAGCTTCACCCCACCTGACACTCAATCTTGGCTGCCTTACCCTGCTGGATTTCCCTTGCTCATCCAATCCCAAAACAAAAACTGTGGAACAGCCCTTTCCCACTTCCAGCACTCCCTGGGAAGCATGCTAATGGTCCTCTGCTTGTACCCTAGCCCCTTCCCCCTGTCCTGGTCCTCCTCAGCTCCAGATCCTCTTGTTGGCTCTTGGTGTATCCTACTGTGTCACTGTGTCCCAGGAGCAATTCCCCAGCCAGAGGTGGCCAAAATCCTCTGTCCCCTGTAGAGAGGCTGGCAAGTTGATATCTCTAGTCTGCCATTGTGTTCCACTCTCCTAGCTTAAATATTATTGATTGAGAACAATTAAAAATATCATTTGTGAATAACCAGGTATTCGTTAAAATACATATTGAGGAATGTGAGCAATGATATTTGGCTCTATTGAAATGTTTTGCCAAGTTATTAATTATAAAATAAAAAGTTACAGTTCTTTCAGGCTATGTAGTACAAGAATACCTATTATTATTACATATGTTCTGCTTAAATATAAATAAGACCACCCTAATCACATAACAAAATAATGCAAGTTTAAATGCTTATTATTTATTCTTGTTACTGCTTTATTGTTCATTATTCCTTTCTCAAGCTATTGTTCAAAACTGAGGAAATCATACAAAAGTACAAAGCATCTTATCTTTAATATTTAGGTAAGTTTATATCATCTAATGCAAAACTCTGATAAATACTAAATTAGAGAATTTAACTAGGCTAAGGAGACTTATGTAAGGATTCCCTCTTCCTTCCCCTGACTCTAAATGGCCAAATTTGTGAAGCAAACTTCAGTTCAACTAGGGGATTTCATTGTAGACAAAAGTGAAACTGGAGGTAAAAATTGAATTGTGTCACATTTGATGCACTTTATCTCTGGGTCAGAAATATAATGCGACCTAGGTGGTCTTTATCTCTGGAACTTTAAGACTGGTTACTGGTATAGAAAGATTCTACTCACTTTCAAGTTGTTACTAATCAGATTTAGAAGTTTTGCTTCTGCTGTAGGACCTAGTAAGGGAAGTAGATACGATGAAATAACCATGGACGTGATGGTGAGGAGTGTGTTTTAGCTTAGAAAAAGCACTGCAGTAAGTGGGAACATAATTTGTTTTCATATCATGTATACATATATGTCAGCAAATTCAATAATCTTCAGAGCTAGATTAGGCTGACGAGTTCTTCACTTCTTCAGTCTTCTTCATGGCATTTTCTATCAAAAAATAGCAAAAATAATTCTTTAAATGAGGAGGTGAACAGCTCTGATTCTGTCACCAGGCAGAACTCATAAAACTCCACCCATAAATATCAATCTTCAACCTTGTCACCAGTTTGGAGCATGCTCCATGAACGGTTATAGAATGTGTAAACTGGAAACCATCCAGTTTACAACAGATACTTATTTAGATTCTAACAAAGAATTATAAGAGAAAAGGTTACCCAAAAAAAGGTTAAAATGATATCACACTGAATAATCAGCTTGTGGGAGAACAAAATCCAGTTGTTCTTTATAAAATGATATAAAGATATAATGATTTCTCTTAATGATAATCACTGATCGTGAAGAAATGTTAATCATCGAAATTTTTATTACGCTTAATGTTGCACTTCTCATTATGTTTATCCTTGTACTTATTTGCTTGCTATGTTACTGTGACTGAGATAAATTAAAAACATCATGAGTGGTAAATTACATGTGTGGGGAACATGTAACAGGGACATCTCAGGCGATGCATAGGGAACAGAATGTCTAGAACAGCAGCAAAAGTTTCAGGCACATGCACAGTGAAAAATAGGGCACGTGTGTTAGCAGCAACCATTGCAACCATATGCACAACAAATTAATCACTTAGCTGGGCAGAAATAGCTAAGGTAGATACTAGTCAGACCAATAAACAGCAGGTGTCAAAGCGAGCCTTTCCCATACTAGATACATCAACACAAGAAAACAGTCACAACCTCACTTCCTGCACATGCTGTGTATCCTGCTGCACAGAGTAACATTCATTTTAACTGTTTAAATCAATAAATATCTGTTTTAAACTGGATAGTTTCCAGTTTACACTTGGGTTGTGCCTACCCTCCCCCCACCCAGGATCCATTGGTTGAGTACTTCTGAGTAGTCACATGTTCTCAAGAACCTGGAGGCTCTGCCTGGCCTCAATATCTCATGAAAGGCGGATTAACAGAAGAAATAGCATATAAATTTACCAGCATGCATGAGGAAAAAAGATCACAAAGTTATTACTCCATAACCCAACAGGATACAGTTGGTTATATTCTTTTCCTCTTTGGGAAAGAGAGGGGGGAAATGTGGAAGATTTTAGTAGACCAAATATGAGTTTTAATAAATTCACTGGGCTTGAAGAACACACCGTGGCCTGGATAAAACTGCTGGGCTTACAGAGCAGACAACGGTTTATGACAAAGGTATGCCCAGGTGGGTTGACAGATCTCAAACTTTCTTTCGGTAATATGAATTCAGTTAATGAAGTGCAGGGAAGGAAATAGATATTAATTATTTGCTTCTTTGGTGGGTTCAGGCTTTAGGTGATAAAGGAACTTCAGAGAACAAATTCATCTTGTGATGTGGCAAAGACAGAGAGGATGGAAATATTCGCAGGGGAGGAAGGAAGTACACAAAGTCCTGAGGCTTCTTCTCCAGGTTGGCAAATCAATGTATTATGTTTGGAGCTCAGAAACTGATGCCATAGCAAGTGAAAATTTGTCTTCTCCCTCCCTGCCCAGTTTCTAACACCATCTCACAATAGAACAAACTTTTCCAACTATTTCATGCTAAATTTCTTGTTCCCTGCCTACTTGTCTTAGCATAGAAGTGAAGACACAATGAAGGTTTGTGTTATCCATTGCTCCTTGTAATCTGGATGACTGTATCACTATTCCATTATTGTCTCTCCTACTATCACCAGTTAACTTTTTTAGAGGCAAACAGTCCTATCTATTCAATATTTCATTTCTCTAAGTGTATTTATACAAATTACATACTTATCTAAATTATCTCACACTCCTACTTTGGAAGAAGAATGCTGCTTTGTCTTTTCAAATTACTTAATTCAACATTATGAGGAACCCATATTCCCACCACAAGCCCAACTTACTGCTTCTAACTTAAGAGTGTGTTTAGGCAAATTTTCCACCATTCTATTGGTGATATTTTTCCTGAACCAACTTCTAAAACAAAACTAAATTAAACCGAGCCACTCAAGTTTACAGTAATGATCAGTAAAATATAAAAATTTACAAATTAGTTTGGAAAAATAGACCTCAAATTTTATTACTGCCTCTTTTATATATAGAACTAACAACATAATTTGAATTGTAAATCAGCATGATATTTCATAAGGTAAAAATAAAATATCATGTACACATGTACACACACACACATATATACAGGTGCATTATTTTCATAAGGGAATTCTAAAGTAATATTTTATTTTCAGAGTAAACCTATTGAATTATCATTCAGTGTGGCTGACTTACCTCCAGTCACTGCTGCTCAGCTATAGGAGAGGAGTAAGGGAATGACTACAGGGAGGTCTGAACAATAGTTTGTGTCAAAAACCTGCAGGCATTTGAGAATAAATAATATATTTTTGATAAATAATATATTATTTTAATTAATCTCTTTTTTTTCAAATGTAGATTAGTTAGACACATTTAGAAACACACTATCTTGTAATGAAGTATAGGTTACTGAATTGGGAATTAACCAAAGAGATTTGGGAGGTCAATCAGATAGCAATCTTATATCTGTCTCACCAGTTTTAAGCCTACGAAATTTTTCATTCAATTAAGGAATATCATTCTCTATAGGTAATGATGGATGTGTAAATACAGAACCATCTTTCTCTCTTTCTTCTTTTCTTCTTGTTTTGCTAAAAAATGAAAAAGATCTGGTTGCAGAGTGAAAACCATTTTTGAAGCCTCTATTATAAATAATAGAGAATACTTATCCTGTAGCCCAAAGTCTTCCTCAAGTAAGTTGAAGTCAATGGTCTGAATGGGCTACATGCAAACTTCCTAAGAATGATTACACCTTATTGTATTATTTATATGTGTATTTTGATTATTTTCTACATATTTTGATGCTATGAAATTTTAAAACACTACTGGCTGGGGGGACTCTCTCTTGGAGCTAGCCAATTCTGAGAGACAGTAACAGCCTCAGCCTGGAGCATGCCTTTGATATGCAAATTAGTTTATCCAAAGCCAAAACTCCAAAACTAAGCTATCTGGCTCATACGCTTTAGGCAGTAATATACCTCTCTGCCTTAAGGCTTATAAAGAAGAACCTTAAAGAACATCTTTCCAATAAAATTACTGCTGACCTGGGTAAAGGTGGAGGCCCTTCTCTTTCTTTCCCCCCCTTTTTTTTTTTTGCAAATTTTTTTAAACCTAAATTTACTTAATAAATGTACATTGTTCGAAACTTTTATTGATTCAATTGTCTTAATTATGATATTCTCTCTCTCAAGCATCATAGGGTCTACCATAATTAAAGTTAGCTGTATGTATTGATGATTATAGTTATTTCACTGGTGCATATAATGTCATAATAACATTATTTTAAAAATATTTTAACACAGGACTGAGTAGATTCACATTTATTATCTTTTAATTCCCTTTCCTCTCAGCACAGCTGGAGACCATCATCTCTTTTACTGGCCAGCTGTCTGCATAGTCATCTCACATACTGATTTTTGGCCAGGAAGTAATAGCCAAGGAGGAAGAACAATAGAGATCTCTCAAGGGCACTTCTGATTCATTTATCCTTGCCTATTCAAGGAGGAATATTTTAAAAAATCAAGTATTATTTTGCATTATGAAACTTTTCCATATAAAACTTTATTCTTATTCAACATTTCTTTGGCCTAAGTTTTCTTGATAAAAGTATTAGAATGAATAGTGAAACATCACTCTCTTAATTATTAGTGACAAAAAAAAAACCATTTTTTTTTAGACAAACTAATGCATGGGTTTAAAACAAAATTTTGTCTATTTCAAATCATATTTTCCTTCTGCATATGAAATCTAAGTTAAAAATGTACATTCAATTTTCTTTTACCCATAAATAGAAAAGCTTCTCAAAATTTGGTAGAATATCTCAAATTATTTATTTGTAGTTTGAATTATTTTATTATTTTCTTGGAGTCTGGATAAGCAGCAAAATTTTGTTCACATATAACTTAAAAATACTCTGGTTTGGTCTTGTTTTTAATTAGTTATCTCATATTTAAAATTTTAGATTATACAAAAATAGATATAAAGCACATGTTCTTTTCTGCTTTATAGATTTAGATAACTTCTTTGGAAATTATTATTGGTGAATAAGCCTTATAGTGAGTAAAGAATGATTATAAATAATCTATGCTTAATATCTATTTACTACTTTCATCTAAACTTGAGCTTGCCAAGAACAATAGAGAATGATGAGGAGTCAACCTCAATAAAATATTTTATTTATCCATGATAATATCCCCCTAGTTAATGGAATTCCCCCCTCCCCTTTTTTTGTGCTTATGTGACTTTTTGGCTAATTAAATGTCACTTCTAGTCAGAAGCTCCTTTAAGTACCCTGGTAAAAATTTATCTTTCTTTTCTCTCTACCACCACGGTATTCCAGATAGTGAAAGCTTCAAAAGCCAGGGTACCAGACAGAAAATATTAATTTACAGTTCACCACAACCTCCCGTTCCTAATCCTATGTACACATACGATGTGAACAAACAATAAACCACCATAGTTTTAAGCTACTATAATTTTTGAAAAGTTGATCTTTGTAGCATACTATAATTACAGTATCTAACAAACAGAAATATTAGTAAAGTTAACAATCAATGTATTTTGAACAAAACAATTTACTAAACTCTTTTCCCTATGCCATTAAATGTAATGAATAATCTTATACCTAATAAAGCATATTTTCTCAGAAATGTTTATTGAATACTTTAAAGTGTCTTTTGTAGGTCCCTGGAAAATAGGAAAAAAGGTAAAAGTCTCCAACTTCATGAAGCATATTATAATAGTAAGAGTATATACACCACAGTAAACCTAATACATACTTTAGAAATTATGCATTATGTTAGAAGTAACAGAAAGAATATAGAGTTTTGTGGGAGCCAATATGATTAGGCTGAAGTTAAATATCAGAAAAAATTAGCAGAAGGTAAGGTCAAAAATATTAATTGTAGTAGTTAAAGACAATTCTGTGTATGATAGTAGACCTCAGTGACAATTATAAGGAGGTTGGCTTTTATTATAAGTAGGGTGGAGTATCTTAGCAGTTCTAAAGAATAATCTTTTAGTGATTCTTCTAAAAAGAATCACATACACAGATTCTTTGTATTCTTTTCTAAAGAGAATAATCTATAACATATTAAAATTAGGTTTCAGTAGGAGGGGTGGGTGGTGGCAGGAAGAATGGGTGGGAAGCTATTCCAGCATCACAGGAAAAGATCAAAATGGCTAAATCCAGATAGCTAGCAGCAGAATGGGTTAAATCTACTGGGATTCTGGGCGTATTTTGAAGACAGAATCAAAGCAGGATTTGTTAGGAAATTGGTTGCATGATAAGAGACAAAGACATATGTAAGGAATAACTGACAAGTTTTTGCTAAGCAACTAGAAAGATCAAGTTATCATCATCTTTCAAGAAGACAATTTAATAATCTCTACATCTACCCAATCCTTTTTACTAAACAACCGAAAATATCATTTGTGTTTAAAATATATATGTTCATGATACCAGTAAGCTTGCCATTTTCTATTCCCATCTCACTTAAAGCCACTGTGATTAAACCACTGTAATGACCTGAGCAACTCTATTCAGAGCTCTATTTTTCCTTTATTAACATCTCATTCCATGGAATTTCCGCATTCAAGGAGTAACCACAACCTTATATGTCTACTCTCTACAATCTTCTAAAACTTTCCCCATTCTCTCAGTAATAGCTGTCATCTTTTAAAAACAACTATTTATCAGCCTGTTTTAAAATAACCATCTTTCAGTCCATTTTAACATTTCTGTTTTGTATAATCCTATGTAACAAAAGAATCCAACAATACATCACACCTCAGTTATCTGTTGCATATGAATTAAACATCTAACTGTGAATGTCACAAATATCTGCTTATTTAAAAGAAACTTTAAAAGTATTTTGGTGACAACTCACCGCCCATAGCTCAGTGAGTGGGGCACTAGCCACATCCACAGAGGCTGGTGGGTTTAAACCCGGCCTGGGCTTGCTAAACAACAATGACAATTCCAACCAAAAAATAGATAGGCATTGTGGCAGGCTCCTGTAGTCCCAACTACTTGGGAGGCTGAGGCAAAAGAATCACTTAAGCCCAAGACTTTGAGGTTGCTGTGAGGTTGCACGGCACTCTACCCAGGGCGACAGCTTGAGACTCTTTCTCAAAAAAAGAAAAGAAAAGAAAATTAGTGACATATAGCAGGGTAGAATTTCAAATATTAAGAAAAATATATGTAAATTCAATTGAATTTAAAATATACATTCTTCTAAAGAACATGTAAGCATATAAAGGAATGCAAAAAATGTGATACAAAATCTACATACATGTATCTTTAAAATATTGGTTCCTATAATATGTAAAAATATATAGGGATTAATTAGTAAAAGGAATACATTTTAATTAAAAAATGTCCAAGATGATTGAAGAGAAAATTAATGGCAATAATGCAAGTGGACAAAATACGTAAGAATGGATATCTTGCAACACTTTTCAATAGGGAAATATAAATGTAAGTCAAAATACGATGACATCACATATCCACTACATTGTCAAAGTCTGATGATACCAAAATTTGGTAAGACCATAAGGAATTGGAGGTCTCATCCACTGTTGATGGAAAGTTAAGCTGGTTAAAATGGTCAGCTTTATCCAAAAAATTTGATATTTACATAATTCTACTACTCGTTTTAAGCCTAAAGTAAGCGTCTCAGCAAATATATTTTGGCATTTAAGAGCAGATGATCCTTCCTTGTGGAGGGGGTGCAGCCTATGCAGAGTAGGATGTAGAACATCTGTGGCAGTCAGTCTCCATCAGTTAGGTGCCAATAGTAACCCCTACTACAAGTTATAACAACCTTAAACTTTTTTAAGGTGTGGCTCAATGTCCCCCCTGACAGAGAGAGCACAATGATCCCCAGTTGAGAACCATTGCCCTAGAAAACCTCTGTGTATGTGCTTCTGGACATATGCAAAATGTGATCCTAATGTTGTGCCCGAAATTCTCCCAAATAGCCCAGTAGCCCCCAGCAAGCTGTCTGAGGCAGACTCCGATGTAAAAAGCAAGAGGTGAGCTTTATTTAGCAGGCCCGGCCCCCAGGCCTGGACTCTCCTGGTAGGCACACTGAGGAAGAGCCCGAACCCCAGTCCGGCAAGTTTTTATGGGATACAGAAAGCAAGAAGGGTGAAGGAGGGTGGGATACATTTTTGATTGGTGGTCGGGGCTATGGGGAAGTATGGGTGATTGGTGGTCAGAGTACGGGGAGGCTCTTGATTGGCACAGGGCATGAGGGGTGGGGGTCTGGGGTGGTATGAGGCAAGAGGGGTGTGGGGTGCAGTTTTGATTGGTTGATTAGGATGCTTGATTTCAGGGAAAGGCCTGAGTTTAGGAGAAGCAGATCTAAGATGGCTGCGGGGAGGTAGGAAAGGGGAAGTTCTATAGTCTAACAACAAAATGGCACTGAAAGCTGAAAATCTGGGTCTTATAGTCCCCCCTTTCCATGTGCCTATGAGACTCAATCTTGAGCCTGATCTTCTATGGTCTGTATAGGGATGTATTGGGAATGGAGGACTATTAGTTGAATAGTATTAAGGGGAACATATTGAACATTGACTTTTACATTATTTATACAAACTAAAGTTCACTTAGTTGGAAGTATGGGTGATTGGTGGTCAGAGTACGGGAGGCTCTTGATTGGCACAGGGCACGAGGGGTGGGGGATTTCCTAACTGAGCACGAAGGGTGAGGGGTGGGGGTCTGGGGTGGTATGAGGCAAGAGGGGTGTGGGGTACAGTTTTGATTAGTTGATTAGGATGCTTGATTTCGGGGAAAGGCCTGAGTTTAGGGGAAGCAGATCTAAGATGGCGGTGGGGAGGTAACAAAGGGGAAGTTCTATAGTCTAACAACAAAATGGCACTGAAAGCTGAAAATCTGGGTCTTACACTAGCAGCCTTGTTTGTAATAGCAAACTCTAGAAAGTATCTAAATGTCCATCTAAAGAGTGCATGTGGGAATACTTAAGGGAAGAGTCATATCTTGATGTGCTGAATTACTAGAAATTATGATCTTACAAACTTGAAACCAATATTCAATTATCACTTGTAAATAGATTAGAGATTAAATTAGAAATAGGAAAACAGAGAAAAGTTAATTCTGGAAGAAACCCTAGTTTTCAGTGCAAAGCACTGCTGTGACCTGCCCATTTTAAAATTCTGCAGGCTGTTTTGTGGGAAACTTCCCCCTTCCCCTGCAGTGCTGTGCAGCTAGCTGCTACCACTGCCCCAGCTGCAAACCTCTACAGAGGTTTTCTGGTAGGGCAGGACTGTTACTTAGGGAGAGTGCTTGTGGGGAGTTAAGAATGTAAAATGTTTCAACTTTGTTGAACACAGCAAGAATTGCTCCAGATCAGATAAGGAGATGAAATATCTCTTTTCTTCTGT
>CAUYQV010085890.1:0-11500 GCA_963574575.1 Galagoides demidoff
GAGCTAAAGGGCACTGACATTTTGCTTCCATAAAACACATTATACAGGTTTTTTCAAGAACCTGAAAGATTTTATTTTATTATCGCAAATCTATGGAAAGCAAACTGCTACACATAGGTGCGGTGAACCTCTACAGGTGAACACTTCCAGGATATTGCTTATTGGTTTTGTTTTTATTGTTCTTTCCTTGGTTTCTGAATTCCAATCTTGGCGATGCTGGGAAAGCCATTTTAATTTTGCTTCAGTTTTCCCATCTGCTGAGTCATTTTGACACTGGCATTTGAGATGAAACAAACTCATCTTCCCAGCATGCTTGGGTTTTTTTTAAGGAAGGCCGCCCCAGGAGAGTTGTGGTCTGTGAATCAGTGTAATATCTGATGCAAACTATCCACTTAGGGACATAAACATTTCTCCTTTCCTGAGAAATGTCTTTTTGAAAGGGGCTATATGTGAAATCAGCAAAATGGTACATTTAGACTGCAGTCATCTGGGGAAGGGTCACCAGAGAACAGTGACAGTGGAGCTGATAGAGAATGGAAGTGGCCCAGTAGCTAGTGGCCTTCGGCATTTGGCAAAGCAGAGTAATCAAAACGATCCAGACTGGATAGTTAGAAGTACTTAAACTGGAATCCTGACGTTATTACCTTGTGGCAGTTCTGAACCTGTTTTCTCCTCTCTAAAATGAGGACAATAACCTACCTGAAAAAGTTATTGTCAATTTTTTTTTTAAAAATACAATATAGAAAGCAGCTAGCACATAATAAGCATCAAAATATATTATTATTTCCATCGCCTGATTATATATTTTGCTTCCCAAGACAAACAGGTAGAGGTCTAGTTTTTCTTTGCCTATCTGAAATCATAAGAGCCTAGAAATAACTTCATAAAATAATGTCAGAAGGTACTATTTAGGTACCATTTTTGCTTTCCCTGTCCCTGGAAAATTGTACTTTTAACAAGAAGTGGTGAATTCATTCATACAGGGAGATGAGGGTTGTTATAAAATCCTTACCTGAGTGTTTTACATGTTTGCCTGGAGTCAAACATCATCCCCATTCTTCTTTCTTCTTGGACCTCTCTAATATCTTATACTCCACTCTCTTCATTCCAGGGATAGAAACTCAGGCTCTACTCTGTTTCTGCCCCTCCAGAACTTGCCATGATCTTCTCAACCTGAGGAGCCTCTCTGTCTTCCCACTCCCAGAAGGTGATGTTCCTAGAATTAGTTTCTGTCTTTCCATTTAATTGATGCTAGAGCTTGATGGTGACCCCGTCTTCTTTAGAATTTGATATGTGGTTAAAATTTGTTTAGATGGCATCTGAGAAGATTCGCTTAGGAGAACAAGACATCCCTGAAAAAGAAAGATGTGAAGTTCAAGCTATCTGACTACTGTAAAACCAGCAAGCTGTAAGCAACAGAGAGTCATATTTTAGTGGCCCATGAGTTGTAATTTGCTTGAAAAGGCATGTTGTGGGCAGTGCCTGTGGCTCAGTGGGCAGGGTGCCAGTCCCATATATCAAGGGTGACAGGTTTGAACCCAGCCCCTGCCAAACTGCAACAAATACATAGCCAGGCATTCTGGTGGGTGCCTATAGTACCAGCTACCCAGGAGGCTGAGGCAAAAGAATTGCCTGAGCCCAGGAATTGGAGGTTTCTGTGAGCTGTGACATCACTGCACTCTACTGAGGGCAATAAAGTGAGACTCTGTCTCTAAAGAAAGAAAAAAGAAAAGGCATGTTGTGATTTTGCTTAATGACTTTGTTTTTATACTTTTAATAGGTATAATTTATCCACTTGGCTTAATTTTTTAAAGAAGGAGGCATTTGGGGGAAAAATAAAATTGAATACTTAATCCATACCCACAAAATTTTGATATAGAATAAAGAGCTGTGTATATGGGAGTAAAAGCGCAGTATTATTACAATGAAATGTATTAGCATAAGCTAGGATTCTCAAGGAATCAAAGGCCTGCTGAAGCAAAATACAGAATGAAGATGCCTTTAGTATATCAATGAACTCAGCTAGTCAATAGCCTAATTGCAGGATACATGTAAGAAAAAGACAAGAAACATAAAAATAGTTCTATATATATAAAAAATTAAATATCCAAAATATGTATTTTATACCTAAAACATATAAGAAATATATATTATGTAAATAATAAATTTAGAGGAAATCTTATTTAAAGTTATATAAATAATAAATTTAGAGGAAATCAATAAAAATGTTGCTAAAGATATAAAATGATCTCTATAGTCACAAGTACTCAGGAAAGTATAAATTAAGATACTTTTTATATCTATGTGGCCACATAGAATACCCCAAATTAAAAAGATTAATAATATCCAGTGCTGGAAAAAGCTGTACAGAAAATACATCCTCTTACTACTGTGGGTGGAGATCTCTAGGAAGCTAGTTTGGTAATATCTATTAAAATTCAAAATATATCTTTTCGTCTTCAAATTCCTATTGTAGACATCCATTCTAGAGAAATACTTGCTCCTCTATGTGAAAAAAATGGACAATAATATTATTTTTTATAATAAAAAAGTATATAAATGTTCATCTATAGGCAACCAATTTTTAAAAACATGATACAGAATTAGCCAAGAAAACTATTCAATAGACAAAAACATGAAAATACATGTTTCTGTACATGGAAAATTCATCAATATAGACTTTGAAGTAACATAAATGAAACATCCTAAAACATAGACACAGTGTGTTAATTTATGCAAAATAAAACACAAGAGTCAACATTTTATCATGGAAATGCATTTAGAAGCAAAGAAAAGGTCTTTGAATGGCATATATCAAATTGAATACAATAGCAAGGGAAAGAGTATTTGGGGGAGAAGAATCAAGGGGAGCTTTACTAATTAGAATACAATTGTGATTTCTGTTTTAAACAAAAATAAGGATAATGTGTAAAAATGAATAAAGAAATAGAGGTGATGATACAAAAACCAAACAAAAAACACACTCAAACTCTAAAAAAGCCCAAGTTAAAAAAGTCAGTGAGTCACATGTGTGCTCATAGCTGATTGTAACTCCTGGAGTGAAAAATCTAGTCCTGATTGAAACCTAGAGAATGTGCACATGTTTCTCAGAGAAAGAGATAGGTGTGTTAGGAGACAGAGATTTTTCAGCGTGTTTTAAAAGTAAACAAGCATTTTACAAAGGACATATAAATAGAAAACAAATCCACATAAGGGCAGATAGTTGAAATATCAGAGAGAAATAATTTATCTGATTTTTATAACCACACAAATGTGCTTACTTACAAACTTCTGACTTTAATGAAGGTTTAATTAAAACCCAAGAAAGAGTTCAAAACAAAATCTATCTTGGCTTTGAATATCTGCTCCAGTTTAATTTAGTGTGAGGAATTATGCTACATTTGCTGGAGAAATGAAAAGATGAATTAGGTGAAAGACTTCAAGGAGTTTATCATCTAACAAAGAAATGGCAGACGTAGAAATAAGCGATAGAAAATGCATAATTGATGATTTAATTGCAGCACAGGTACTGTGGGCACAGGTATTTTATAGAAGATTCTGGGTGTATTTTGAAGTACTAACGCATTTAGACAATAAGGCTAGGACACAGGCCTCAGGATGGCTAACATGCTAGCACTATTTGAGCAGAAAGGAGAGAAAGATAAATTCTTCCAGCAGAATTAGAAAGAGCTTTTTGAAGTAAGCAGAGTAAGCAGTTTGAGCTTGAGGAAGTTGTTGATTTTCTACAACTGGAGATGGCAGAGCAGGCTTCCCCAGTTGAAAGGAGCCACCCAAGCCAAGATAGGAAGAGATACTTCAAGATTTCATGATTGAAGAGGTAAAAGCCTAGTGATGGGTTAATAGATAGGAGGAGATGAGTGGGAGACTCAGCTGGTTAGGTAGCTTAGGCCAGATCTGATTGCAGGAGTTTGAACCTACTTTAAGTTCAGTGGGGAGGGACTGAAAGTCTTCAAAGAGGGGAATGATTTTAACAGAGATGAGCATTGCAAATATTAAAGTCATAGTCTTTTTTTTTTTTTTTTTGAGACGGAGCCTCAAGCTATCTCCCTGGGTAGAGTGCCATGGCATCAGAGCTCATAGCAACCTCCAACTCCTGGGCTCAAGCGAGTCTCCTGCCTCTGCCTCCCAAGTAGCTGGGACCACAGGTGCCTGCCACAATGCCCAGCCATTTTTTGGTTGCAGCCATCATTATTGTTTGGTGGGGCTGGGCTGGGGATTCGAACCTGCCGCCTCGGGTGTATGTGGCTGGCGCCTTAGCCACTTGAGCCACAGGCGCCGAGCCAGTCTTTTTTTTGTTGTTGATAGAGTCTTATCTGTCATGCTAGGTAGAGTGCTGTGATGTCATCATAGCTCACAGCAAATGTGAACTCTTGGGCTAGCAATTCTCTTTCCTCAGCCTCCCCAGTAACCTGGACTACAGGTGCCTGCCACCACACCCAACTATTTTTTCTACTTTTAGTAGCGATGAGGTGTTAAACTTCTGAACTCAAGGGATCCTCCTGCCTCAGGATCCCAAAATGCTAGGATTACAGGTGTGAGCCACCATACCCAGCTCAAAATGGAATTTTCTTTATGACAAACTCACCAAAAAATTTACATATAATAGATAACAGTTGTATAAGTGAAAAATGAAAAGCATTTAGCCCCAAATTTATAAAAGTTATAGCATTTAAAACATAATACTTTAACATAATTATTTATGCTATATTAACATAACCTAAATATAATATATTAACGTAGCAAATAAAAATTGCAAGTTACATCAGTTTTGGGGGGGGATCTGAGAACTTACAAAATCAGCCTGAGCTAGCTCTTGGAGTGTAAGTACTCATATACAGGTGATAGTAATAGCTACCTGACAATAATGCTCTGAGGTTTAAATAATGCAATAGTCTAGGCAAAGCATTTAGGATAGAGCTAAATGTTCCTATTATCACTTTTAGTGCAGGGGAGAGCTGAGAAAACAAAATCTGGGAGCTCTCCTTGGTGCTGACTCAAAGGGAATGAAAAATTTCCTACAGACTAATTTATGTGACCACAGCTCAAAAAATTTTCAAATTAGTTTGAGATACCAGTTGATGCTGGAGAATCATCCTCATCTATACAAAAAAGTCCATGGGACATGGTCATATGAACAATAGCAATTCCTTTCTACTTACTTCTATTTTATTCTATTTTATTCTGTTCTTCTATTTTATTCTCTGGATGTATCTGAAATGTTGGCAAAAGCCTACGGGTTCTGATTGCTCCAGCCTCGGTAACAACGTCAGCAAGACAGTGGAGGCTTTGAGCTCCTTGTGGCTTCTACTGCTGGAATTCTAAGTACATAATACATGTGCATTTGTTTATTTCTTCAAAGGAAAATTTTAAAACATTAACTTGAAATCCTTCAAAAGCTGAAGAAGGCAGTCTGACTATTTTCAGTATTTGTATACTGACAAAAATGAAACCTGCTTTTTTGACTGTAAAAATAGGAACATGTTTTAGAGTACAATCAAATGGGAAGGAAAGGCATTCTCATTGTTTAAGAATGAAATGCTTAGAAGTAAAGGGAAACACTTGTTTCTACTAGATGTTCAACCTCTGCAAATATACATTTGCATAGTCATTTTCCTGGTATCCAGTCCTGGAAATGCCCATGTAAATAGCTTTTGGCAAACACTACCTGGTTTTCAAAATAATCCTGTTTACTGTGTTAAATATTTGGTGTCCATTTGCTACTAAAGAAAAAAAAATGTTGGGCAATGTTGTGTCTTTTGAGAGACGGTAACATCTCAGAGAGTGACAAATGGGGGAATATGTCACAATGAAGCATGAAATATTACAGCAGAATGATATGCTGATACTCAAAAAATCCATAATATGCATCTTTCTTTATATTTGCTGCTAAAGCAGAGGAGATTATTCTTATAGATTAAGGGACTACTGTCACATCGTAGGTAACAAAGTAAGTATATTTCACTACATTAATATTTCTGTATACGTCTGTCTTCTGCTTTTTCTTTACTTCCTGTATAATAATTTCAGATTAGCGATAGATGCATTTATAAATAGAATGCCATTCCCATGCCTGACACATCCAGTGGTGATAAAACATTGTGAGCTTGAATTCCAAGTCATTAACAAGGAAAAAAGATTAATGCCAGCAATGGACACAAACATGACCAAATAAGAATGGATTTAAATACAATGGCATTTTGAGGATATCCACAGGATCTCTTATAGAAAAACACAACCATGCATAAAGGTCTCTAAGTTTAAACTGAAAACAAAAATCAAGATTATTTAAATAAATTTTCAAACAAAAATTGTATTGTTCTTTTACATGCCTATTGCAGGTTTGATGTATCTTACGTGTTATTTGTCCTAAATATAGTAAATATAGTAACCAGTAGCATCTAAAATATTCAGTAAATCAGCCTTTAATCTACAACTAAGATTCTCTTGATTTTTTTTTCCCCAGAGAGATGGAGATATATCCTTGTTTCTCAGAAAATTGTTGAGGTGTGTTTAGAATCCAGAGTGATCCATAGGCTGTGTTATCAGACTTTAGTGATCCTGATGTATATTAGTACCAAAATAGCATGCATGGTTAATACAAATGTAACATGAATGTAAACTGAAAAGAGGAAGTGATTTTATACTAAAAGTTCTAAGATATTTCTTTAATCTGTTAGAATTTCTTTTGTTTCCTCCATTCTTCACTCTTACTTATCATCAGAAAGGGATACCCTTTGACCAATTGTCACAGCTCATAACTCCTGGAATGTGGCTTAAAGTCAAAAGCCAGTTCTATATAAGAAAAGATTTTATAAATGAATTTAAATATCCTGAAAGATTTACTGAGCATTATTGTATACTACTTTCCCAAGACATTTTGACTCATGTACCATAAAGTTGATTCTTGTGTCCTAATTTATATTTGCCCCATATGTACAAAGGTAGTTATTAAAAGTAAAATAGCATATGATTTTTTTCACAAGTCAAACACACACAAGTAATTCATTCATGAAGCAATCATGATTTGTTCCTTTTCTACCAGTAAGTAAAAAACACAGTAACAAAAGAAACCTTAACTCTTTTCTGTACAAACTGGTTACATGGATTCATATTCCTAATTAAAAATGTGTAGGACTCTCTTTACATTGGAACATCAGTTTAAATGAAAAATGCTCTGTTATTTCAGGCACTATTTAGGTATAAAACTCAACTTCTTGCATGCAATAAATTGAATTACAAAAAAATTTCAGATTAAAAAATCACTTTCAGTAAGGAAACTATTTGGCCATAGAAAAGTTTTTTGTTTTTTTCTACAGGTGAAAATTCATTCTGCTCTAGCAGAGGTGTGTAAACACATTAAATATGTAGAATTATACTTTTTGCACAAAGAAAAGGAACTTGATTTTCCATGTTTTTAGAGATAACATTTTTCCTGACAGAGATCCATTGTCTGGGCTTTCCCTTAAATATAAAAAATGAACTCCTTCTCAGAATTTCTAGAAACTTGGGGAAAGAAATACTTAATATATAGCATAGTAGATATATCAAGTTATAAAAACAAAGGATCAAAATATTCTAGCAAAATAATTATCTTTCAAGATATAATTCTTACACAAAATGTATAATTTTGTCTTAGAGAGTGTTAATGGTCCCAGCACCTATAAAAAGGTAGGTTTTATATGTACAATTTAACAAAGTTTTTGTTATTTGAAAGAATCACATTATTAAAGTTATTATAAATATTGCAATTGTCTATACTGTGTCTAAATCACTTCACATCAATAATTTCAGTCCATTAGAACCATATCTGTTCCCTACAAAAATGTACCTTATGGTACTCATTCTGTGAAAAAGTACATCTCTGGGAGGTGCCTGTGGCTCAGAGGAGTAGGGCACCAGCCCAATATACAGGAGGTGGAGGGTTCAAACCTGACCCCAGCCCCAAACTGCAAAAATAAATAAATAAATAAATAAATAATGTATCTTATCCCATGAAATAAATTAACTTTTTATAATGCCCCTTGATAAGGAAAATAATAGAAGTATTTCTTTCTCTAAGTGTTTAAATTCAGTCTTACCTTTGATATATCCAATCTCCACATTGATTTGAACTAAATGGTATTAAGACAGTAGCATCCTAATAAATGAATGGCAAAAGTAGTACCAGGTGGACTATACCAACATGGGGAATTGCACTATCATTGGATACTTTAGGGGCATGGCTCATTGTGAGATGAAGAAACTTCTTATTTTTAAAATCATAAAGCTTTCCAAAGTCTCATATTTCTAATCTTGCTCTATATCTGAATGTGTTATATAACGCAGTCTGCATTAAAAAAACTCATATAAGACCCAATTTTGCTGCCCTAGGAAAAGAAAAACCAGTATTACCATAACCACAAACAGACATCATATAGGTTTATAAAACATCCAATCCCCCCAGCAGAATAATATTTTGATAAATTCAAATATATCAATCGTATACTCATTTATTATTTATTAAAATACTTAGGAATGCATAGATCAATTGCATGGAATTTGGGCTCTTTTATTTCCAGGTTCAACTGTAATACTACACAAAAAGTATTTTGCAGTTCTAATTTTAACATACATGCAGTCACAGGGTCCTTTCTCAGCCTTAGAGACGACCATGGCAGCCGTGCTTCTCTCTGTTCTTGTCAGTAATCCTCTGACCTCGTGGTCCTGAGCTCTTATCAGTTATTTGCTTCACCATAGGATTTATAGCCAGTGGTACACTGGTAAATGTTTAATAAGTGGCTCTCCAGAGGGAAAAATGCCCTCTCCACAGTGTTTGATGGTATCTGTGATGTGCATGGTCCTACGATGGCAAGCTTCAGCTGCCAATGTAGGGGCAGCAACTGAGGAGTCAGAAAGAGATTAACAATAGCACACCATCCTATAGTATTTCTGCCATACCAATACCATAGATGTAAATAGCCTCAAGATCACAGTAAAATGAAGAAACATAACTTGGAAGTTATAATTTTCATTTTAATTTAGCTTCTTAATTATAAGTTTATATAGTTTTATTTTTAATTACATTTATTTAAATAAACAAAATTCCCCCCAATTTAACAATTAACCCTTACAAGTAGATATGGGCCCAGCAACCACTAAGTTTACTTCATAAAATCTTTGATAAGTGGTAATTTTAAAAAATGTGTATTGTTTTAAATTTTGAATTAGCCAACCAGCTTTTGAAAGCATAAAATTCAGAAGTCTCATAGTAATCCTATTTGTCATGACTGTCAAATTTCAGGTAGCCAACATTTCTATGTCTGTTACACCAGAAAGAGATCTGAATCTTTGTTTTTATAAATTTTAAGCTGATAGAATTGTCTTCCTTATGTCTGATTCCTTGGCCATGCCATCATCCTTAGCTGACTTGCTATCTTTGCTGTATTATTTGTGACTTCATCTATCATGAGCAATGCTTTCTACTTACCTTGGCTCACTCCCTCAAAACCAAAGGGGTTGATGGTTAGACAGTGAGTCAGACTTTTTTTGAGAGTTTCCCACTGACATCTGAAAAGGAAGCTCTGGAGATAGGAGGAAGGCTCCTAACTGGTTTGGGGCTGATGTGTATGAATGGGCTGTTAATGTACAAATCAGCCTTTATTTTTCTGGGGTACCTTTACTTAAGGTGACCAGATTTTAAAATTGGTAAGGCGGGACACCATTCCATTGACGGGGGGAGGGGGTGGTTCTTAATTAAAAATTTGGTCTATATGGAGCAATAAAAATTTTCACAAAACACAAAAATGCATCTTCTCAGACCACCATGGAATAAAAGTTGAACTCAATAACAACAGGAATCTGCAGCCTCATACAAAAAAATGGAAGCTAAATAACCTTGTGTTGAATGACAGATGGGTCAGAGATGAGATCAAGAGAGAAATTACCAAATTTTTAGAACACAATGACAATGAAGACACGAGTTGTCAGAATCTTTGGGACACTGCAAAGGCAGTCCTAAGAGGAGAATTTATAGCTCTGCAAGCCTTCCTCAAGAGAACGGAAAGTGAGGAAGTTAACAACTTAATGGGACATCTCAAGCAACTGGAAAAAGAAGAACAGTCCAATCCCAAAAGCAGCAGAAGAAAAGAAATAACCAAATTAGAGCAGAATTAAATGAAATAGAAACCAAAAGGATTATAGAACAGATCAATAAATCAAAAAGTTGGTTTTTTGAAAAGGTTAATAAAATAGATAAACCTTTGGCCAACCTAACCAAGAAAAAAAGACTAAAATCTCTAATCTTGTCAATCAGAAACAGTAAAGATGAAATAACAACAGACCCCCTAGAAATTCAAAAAATCCTCAATGAATACTACATGAAACTCTATTCCCAGAAATATGAAAATCTGAAAGAAATTGACCAATACATGGAAGCACGCCATCTCCCAAAACAGCCAGAATGAGGTGGAAATGTTGAACAGGTCCATATCAAGTTCTGAAATAACATCAACTATACAAAATCTCCCCAAAAAGAAAAGCCTGGGACCAGACGGCTTCACATCAGAGTTCTACCAAACCTTTAAAGAAGAACTAGTACCTATATTATTCAACCTTTTCCAAAGCATTGAAAAAGACAGAATACTACCCAACACATTCTATGAAGCAAACATCACCTTGATTCCCAAACCAGGAAAAGACCCAACAAGAAAAGAAAATAATAGACCAATATCACTAATGAATATTGATGTGAAAATATTCAACAAGATCCTAACCAACAGAACCCAGCAACACATCAAACAAATCATACATCATGACCAAGTGGGTTTTATCCCAGCATCTCAAGGATGGCTCAATATACGTAAGTATATAAATATAATTCACCACTAAAGAAATTAAAAAATAAAGATCATATGATTCTCTCAATTGATGCAGAAAAAGGTTTTGATAATATCCAGCATCCCTTGATGATCAGAATACTTAAGAAAATTGGTATAGAGGGACATTTCTCAAGTTGATAGAGGCCATCTATAGTAAATCCACTGCCAATATTGTATTGAATGGAGTTAAGTTGAAATCATTTACACTCAGATCAGGAACCAGGCAAGGCTGCCCATTGTCTCCATTGCTATTTACCATTTTAATGGAAATTCTAGCTATAGCAATTTGGGAAGAAAAGGTGATTAAGGGTATCCATATAGGAACAGAAGAGATTAAACTTTCACTTTTCACTCTAAGAAAAGAAACAGCTGACAATGTTAACAAATGGAAAAATATACCATGCTCATGGCTAGGAAGAATCAACATTGTTAAAATGTCCATATTACCCAAAGCAATATACAATTTTAATGAAATCCCCATTAAAGCTCCACTGTCATACTTTAAAGATCTTGAGAAAATAATGCTTCATTTTATATGGAATCAGAAAAAACCTCCAATAGCCAAGACATTACTCAGGAATAAAAACAAAGCAGGAGGAATCACACTACCAGACCTCAGTCTA
>CAUYQV010085891.1:0-20089 GCA_963574575.1 Galagoides demidoff
GCATCACAGCTCATAGCAACCTCCAACTCCTGGGCTCAAGGGAGTCTCCTGCCTCTGCCTCCCAAGTAGCTGGGACCACAGGCGCCCGCCACAACGCCCGGCCATTTTTTGGTTGCAGCCATCATTGTTGTTTGGCGGGCCGGGCTGGGGATTTGAACCCGCCACCTTAGGTGTACGTGGCTGGCGCCTTAGCAGATTGAGCCACAGGCGCCGAGCCGGATTTGAATCTTTAGCCCTTACTCCTCTCCTGTGTTGTAACTGCTACCTGGCCATGTCAGGTGGGGGGCTGTTCACATTGGACATAATCCCCCACCTTCCACCCAGCCCCACATCCTTGCCCTAACCTCTCCCAGGAGGGCATCCTCTTAGTCAGCTGACCTTGTAAACTAGAGCCAACCTTGACCCTCTCCTATCCCTCATCCCCTTGAAGGTGTCACCGGTTCAGTTTTCCTTTGAAATCTATTTAGATTTATTCTCCAGCCCTGTGACCTCTGGCAATGGCTTCGGCTCTGGGTTCCCCTCCCTCGCCGCCCCCACCTCCCCTGTGCTCCACTGCTGGATTTAAGCACACTTATTATTATTATTATTTTGGTATCACCCTCTGCTCAAAAACCTCAAGTGGCTCCTTGTGGCCTAGCATGGGTCCATGCAGGCTCTGAAGCCCCCTGTAACCTGACCCCACCTACCTGTGTCTAACCCTATTTCTCACAGCCGTGCCAGACACTCAGGGGGTACCTATTCTCTTCAGGAACCTGGCCTGGGTCCCCTCCTTCAGGACCTTCACCAGGAGCTGGAGGGTGAAGGTACAGCGTGTAGCCCAGCACAGGGACGGCGCAAGGCAGAGCGGGTGATGTGGGAACATGGAGGAGAGAGTGTTCATTCTGGCCGGTCCTGGGCCTTAGCTTGGATATTAACTGTTTCTGATGTTAACCGGAAACATTACTCTGAGTTTAGTGGGCCATTTTGTTAGCAACACATCCAACTAATTCTGGTAAGACCTTATCAAATTATTCAAAACCATTTTCTGAATAAAAAAATAAAAGTACTTTCCTCAAAACAGGTTGATTTTTGAGGTAAGTTGTGAAAGGTACCTCCTTTTCCCACTATTGTGAGTGGTGATGGTTTGCCTGAGTTTCTATTTTTGAAAGAGTGCTTGTAAATATTCTTCTTCTTTTTTTTTTAAATATTCTACTGAATTTTTACATGAATGTTGATGTAACATACCTGACGAGTCTGCGTGGTCTTCTCGGAGACTGGTGCCTTTGGTCCCACGCACTGTAAAGGTCGGGTTGCGGGGGGCACCTCGCAGGCCTGCTCTCTGTGAGGTGCTCTGAGGCCACAGCTTGCTCTGCTGCTTCCTCTCGGGGCCTTCACAGAGGAAGTGCTTGGGGAACCAGGGCTGCTATACAGAGATCTCAGATCAGAAGATTCCATTTCTGTGGAATTTCCCAGCCTGTGCCAGTGCTCTGGCATTCCTGAGACTTTGTCAGGGGGATAAGCAGAAAAATTCTGTGGCCTTGAAACTGTTCCTGATGGTTCCTCTATTACTTCCTCATTGTATTAGTGGCTGCCCAGAGGTCCAAGATAAACCACTTCCCCAGGCCCGCTGGGAGACTGCAGCGCAAACACGCCGGTTTTTATTGCCCTGTTATTAGAACCAGCCCCCTAATGTTCACCGCGGAATCCTCCAGGGTAAACATCGGGCATGTATGCACGGGTGCCGCACTCACGGTGGGCGCGTGTACACACACACCCCACTTAGTTACCTCTTTGAACTCTGAGGTTTCAGTTCTGTGCAGCTAGGGGCATGTCCCTGGCATCAGCCTTGGACCCTACTGCAGCCCCACTAGGGCCTCCCCCTCACCTGAATATCTGAGCCAAGGGAAACTGAGCAAGCAGGTGCCAGCTCCTACCTGCCCTGGGGGTGGCATCTTCCCCATACGCACGGGCTCATGCACACGTGTGTATGCACACGCTCCACCGTGCACCAGTCCCACAGCCACACACGTGCTCATGGGGTGAGAGTCTGCAGCACAGAGGACACACTGAATGTCCACGTGGAGAGTTCAAGTACAGGAAGCACCTGTCCAAGGCGTGCCTTGAGGAGTTTCTAACGACCGTCTGTTCTTTGCACTTTCCTCTCCCTTCGCTGAGACACATTTCCCGAGGCTCTGTTATTTCTCATGGCTCTGTCTGTCCCAGGCTCTGTCATCTTTTCTCAGGGGTGGAGCTCCAGCTGTGGTCCCTGCTGTGATTATACATAGTTGTCCACACTCTGCCCCTCCCTGTCATAACCAAGGGCACTGGTGCTTCCATAGGACCACCTGGGCAGGAGAGAGCTGAGGCCCGGACGGGCGGCCAGCCTGGGGCCCTGTCCCTCATTTATTCTAAGCAAGGGACTCACTGGTACCACTAGTTCCTTGTTAGCCTGAGCCAGGGATCGATATTACAACAGATTGCATCAATCAAAAAGCCCCTAGCTTCCCATGGTGACCGAATCACTCTCTGAGAACGTATATAAACCTAGAGAACTCTATGGACATGCCAGGTTTCATTTTTCAATTTTAGGCTCGGTGCCTGTGGCTCAATTGGCTAAGGCGCCAGCCACGTACACCTAAGGTGGCGGGTTCGAATATCCAGCCCGGGCCTGCCAAACAACAATGATGGCTGCAACCAAAAAAATAGCCAGGCATTGTGGCAGGCGCCTATGGTCCCAGCTACTTGGGAGGCAGAGGCAGGAGACTCGCTTGAGCCCAGGAGTTGGAGGATGCTATGAGCTGTGATGCCATGGCACTTTACCCAGGGGGATAGCTTGAGGCTCCGTCTCAAAAGAAATAAAAAATAAAAAAAATAAAGTGCCATCAAGACAGGAGAAAAAGGGGATGGAGGTAATGAGCGCCCTGCTGGAGATGCCACATGTCCACCGGGGTGGACACCATGCAGGGAGTTTAATAAGCAAAGGATCAGGTGACTCTTCCAGCCCTGAGAGTCTGTAGTTCTGTGAGACAGAACTTCATATACTGTATCATGTCCATAGGGGTCCAAGGATGTGAGCTGTTAAGATAATTCTAGAAACTGAAAGACCAGCTACTGGAGGATTATCAGTAATTATTGCTTTTCGCCTAAAATAGGTAATGCAGCATCCAACATCCAACATTACTGACTTTGCTGCCAGGATATAGCTTATTTTCTGGGAGAATCTGGTTTGTTCAATGTGCTCCATCCTTAGCTGATGGCAATACTACTATGCCTGGGTAACATATTCTCCCGGAGAGTTAATGAAAGAAAAGTTGGCTGCTTATTGAAAAGTGTGCTTCTGGATTAGCTGAAATTAGAACTAACACATGCAAGATTTATTAGCAAAGCACTGTCTCTTTGGTGCCATGGGGCTCAGGACATGCGTGTAAATCATTCAGGTGACAATTTCCTGGATTGAGTGCTCAGCATTTAACCTACCACAAATCAGTGCCCGTCTTCATAGATGGCAGAGCTGGGACTGGGACACTGAGTATGATTTGACACATAGGACACGCAGAAGCAGAATGACTTTAAAACACTGAAAAGCAGCAAGCCTGGAGCTTTTTCCTGATCTTTTTCAATTCTCCTTTAAAACTCACCAGTAAGTGCTACCTGAGAGCTCGGAACAGTGGATTAATGAAGATATCAGCTCCCTTCCTGGACTTTAAACTTTATGGCCTCTGGGCTAGAATGCAGTTATCTGATTTTCAAAGGCGCTGGTGCAGGGTCCACGCCATCACTGGGGGGAACAACCTTCAAGACTGAAGCAGACTCTGGTTTGTGAAATTAATGGGTGCTGATTGCAAATTAATTTCTCAGGCCACGTTAGGAGGGGATTGTCCAAGAAACTCAGTCATTTAATATTTAAATTATATTCTTTTTCTCATTTACATGGTGAACTTGACAGACTCAAAGAATGTAATAATTGTGTTTAGAGTGCAAAAGCCGTTCCCTGGTATGTCTTTCAGATATGCTATGGCCCAAGGTCCTGAACCAAGATTATTGTGCCAACCTGTTTTGAGTGTTATGGGGTGGCCAAGATAAAACCTGATATGGCGGGTGACAGGACACATACTCTGCAGATGACCACCAGGTGATGCTTTTCAGATTAAAGTGTAAGCACAGCTGCCCTAACGAGGGGTCGTTACTGAAGTTTCTCTTTATTTCTTCATGCCTTTTTCATAATTAACTTACCTGCAAATTACAGATAAGAGGCCAAATTACTATGAGAGCAAAGGCTGAGCTGGAGATAGTGATGGACTTAAGAAAAGGCCAACACTTTTGTAAGTTAAATATTCCTTTGAGATTTTTGGTCTTTTGATTTTCATAAGAGATCCACAGATGAAGGAAGGAAGGAGGGAGGGAGGGAGGGAAGAAATAAATATTTATTTATTTATTTTTTTGAGACAGAGTCTGACTTGGTTGCCCTGGGTAGGGTGCAGGGGCAGGAAGGGAAGAAGGAAAAGAGGGAGCGAGGGAGGGAGGAAGGGAGGAAGGAAGGAAAGGAGGGTGGGAGGAAGGGAGGGAAGGAGAGAGACAGAAAAAGGAAAAGAAAGAAAGAGAGAAGGGAGAGAGGGAAGGAGGAAGGAGAAAATTAAAAGAAAAAAGGAGAAGAGAAGGAAAAACAAACAAAAAAAAGAAGGCAGGCGGGCTCCCAGTGGCTCCGCCCAGTTTTCTAGCTGCCTGTCTGATTAAAGGTTATCTCAGCACGGGTTTCCCTTCCAGCCTCCACCTTCCACTGTGGTCACTGGTGTGGCCGCTGGGACCACTGCAGAGGGTCCAGACAAAAGGTGCAAGTGCCGTCTTTCTTAGTCCTGGATTTTCGCTGAGGCCTGTGTGGGGAATACCCACGATGGTTGCCAAGTAAAGCATTTTCACAGTCTGAGTCACATAGACAGAGCTTTACTTGTAAATACAAAACAGGCAAATAAAGAAAAAAATATCAATCCTGAAAGGCGATGAAATGATTATTGCTAAGTGCCATTAAATGAACTCAGGATAATTCTCTTGTTCCATTCTCTATGAGTATAATGCAAGCTTCTAATGAGTTGGTTAATATTATTCCCTCCTCTCTGTATTTTTTTTTAAATTTTTTTTCTCCTCCCTGTTTTCTTTAAATCTTGCTTTGAAGCATCATGGTGTAAACCAGTAAGAAGTTTGGAAAATCTGTGTTCACCATTGGAATTTAATTAAAACACACTGAGCCTTGCAGAAACTTGTGGCTTAGAGTAATGGAAAACTGGGAATTCAGAAGTGTAAACTGATTTTAGAAAGAAAGGCCATGTTTTCTCTGAAATATCAGACTTCGTGCCTTCCACTTCTCTCTAGACTTGTAGTTGACTCGTTCTTAAATATACAAGTGATCATTTTCCATTGGTCAGTCTTGCACTGGTAAGCATTTGGTATTTACCTGGACAGAGGCAATATCCGAATGTCCATACCACTTCATATTCCTCTATATCGAATTTGTTTCTAACTATGTATTTAATCACATACCTACCATGCGGAAAGCTCGTACGGGTGTAAGGGATACAGTTGTGAGCAAAACTATGCTGGCCTTGTCCTTTCCTTGAGCAGGTTCTCAGATCTTTAGGGTGCCCCTTGGTCTCTACAAAGTATGACATTTAGCTTGGTCTTATTTTTATTATTATTTATTTTTGTTACCCAGGCTGGTCTCAAATTCCTGACCTCAGGCCATCCTCCCTCCTCAGCCTCTGGAGTAGCTTGGTCTTAAGAATGAATTTGACTTTTACGAAGTGTCAAATAGTTAAGAAAAATAAAAGATTTTGAATATAGCACTTGTCATCAGCATGCAATTATTTAGAACTGTATGTATTCTTCTCACAGCGGTGATGTAGCAGGACCGCTCAAAGCATGATACACGCATCACTCCCGCTCGACAGACTTCATGTCCACACCTCCGTGCTGGGTCTCCCCACTCACATTCCTGGGAGGTGGGTCTGGCCTGGGCAGGGGCTCTGTAGGGCACTGTCACAGCATGCAGTGTCTGCATCAAATTGCTCCACTCTGTTTGTCAAAATGCAGATACCTTTATTTATTTATTTATTTATTTGAGACAGAGTCTGACTTGGTTGCCCTGGGTAGGGTGCAGTGGCATCGTAGCTCACAGCAACCTCAAACTCCTGGGCTCAAGAGATCCTCTTGGCTCAGCCTCCCTAGTAGCTGAGACTGAAGACCCCCACACAATACCTGGCTAGTATTTTTATTTTTAGTAGAGATGGAATCTTACTCTTACTCAGGGTGGTCTCGAATTCCTGAGCTCAAGCTAACACCTGCCTCAGCCTCCCTAAGAGTGCTAAGATTACAGACATGAGCCACTGTGCCCAGCCAAAATTCAGATGCTTTATCCTAGCTTCAGACCCACAGAATTAGAATCTTCAGAATTAGAATATGTAGGTTAAACAGGTATTCCCTTCAGTCATTGTGAAAAATAAAGTTTAAGTGTATTGTTTTCAAAGGTTTCTTTTCTTTTGTTTTTTTTTTTAATTGAATGGTAACTATGTACATTAATGCACTTCTGTGTTTTCTTTTTCTTTTTCTTTCTTTCTTTTTTTTTTTTTTTTTTTGACACAGAGTCTCACTATGTCACCCTTGGTAGAGTACTGTGGCGTGCATCCCAGTTCATAGCAACCTCAAACTCTTGGGCTCAAGCGATTCTCTTGCCTCAGCCTCCCAAGTAACTGGGACTACAGGTGCCTCCCAAAACGCCTGGCTAAGTTTTGTTGCAGTTGTCATTGTTGTTTAGCTGGCCCAGGCTGTGTTTGAACCCAGCACCCTTGTTGTATTGGCTGGTGCCGTAACCACTGTACTACAGGGGCCGAACCACTTAGAGGTTTCTTGTCAAAATCTGTGCAAAGGGGCCAACTGGTCCTCACAGCTGTGCTCCTGAGCCTGGGGAGCCCAGGAAAGGGAAGCCACTTAAGCTTCTAGGAATTTGAGGTGTTGAAAACATTCTCTGTGCATGGGATTCCATATTACATGGTTCATTAGGATCTGTCACGGCGGGCCTTCAACATTTTTGGTTAACTAGTAGAATTAGAAAATCATGTGATGTTGGAGTAGGAGGATACACCTGGTGACTTTAGGGTGCTGGTTCCATTATAGGCATAATTATTCAAAGCAAAGAAGCCAGGAAAGGATTGCCAGAGAAGAAGTTAAAAATAAGATAGTCTATGAGAGCACCCACCTTGATCCTGCAAGAAAACAAACCAGCAGCAGCAGCAGCAGGTAAGCAGTCTGAGCATAGAAAGCCAAACACAGCTCCCTGGGGTCAGTGTGAACAAAGCTGAGACTAACCAGCATTTTCTCTACAATAAGCTGGTAATCAAGTAAATAAAGTATGTGAAGTTGTAAAAAAAAAAAAAAATCCTGCAAAGGCCATCAGTCAGTTGTTCACACCAAAGAAACCCAATCCGATGTTTGGGCTGGAAGGCTGATTATCAGGCAGGTCTCTGATAACTTTTATTCAGCATCACATGGCCTCTCCCCATAAAAAGAAAGAAAGAGTGATACAGAATGCTTTTCAAAGTTCAGCTGGCTGTGTCAGTGACTGTAGATTATTGGATTTTTTTTTCTGATCTTGATTTCCTCATCTGTAAGGTGAAGGGTTGGACTCAATGATCCTTTTTATTACTAGCTTAAAAAAATTACGCAGCTTGTAGTGCCTGCCTAGTTACCATAGACAGGCTAAGCAGTAGGGTGCCTGCGTCAGTGGCCAGCACTGTCACCCGGCCGTTCCCACACCGTCCTCTCAAACATGACCCAGACAGGACAGAGGGAAAGAAGAAGTAAAAGTAGCAAAATAGATACGTGTGGTAGGTAACTCGTGCCTTGGACTCTGAATTTTCATTATTTTTTTTATCCTTCTCCTTCTACTGAACAGTGTTCTTCTTTCTTCTGAGTAGTGATTGAGTTCATTGCCTGTAAGTCATTCATTTGTTTATTCCACACTTTGGAGTGTCCAGTATATTCCGGGACACGGCTGAGTATTGAGAATGAGAGAATCTACAAACACCTTGACTACATCATGTGGTTTTCCGAAACCAAAAATCAGAGGGTTTTTAACCCTTTTTCTGTTTTAGGCACCCCTCCTACAAGGACGATGTAGAATATGTTTTTAAAAGATAAAAGCCAAAAAAAAAACCTAGCTTTTTGTTTTCATGTTAAACTCATACCTAATTGAGAAATCTCAAATCTAATGTTTTGAAAGGCAAGTTCTACCCAGTCATACCTTCTGTGGGCCACATGAGTCAATGGATAGAACCCCTGGCTGTGCCCTTTCCCATCACCCAACATAGTATTCCCTGGGAGCAAGGAGACAGGTGGAATCTTTGGGGTTCCTTTTGAATCACTAGTAGCAGAGATACTTATGTACATTTTATGATAAATGCTCAGGGAGGGAAATAAAAAAAAATAGAGAAAGAATATGTCTCATTTTCCCCTAATTATATTGGAGTGTTCTAAATGATAAAATTCATGGTAGAGTTATTATATTTTTTAAAAAATTTCTTGTTCCATTCATATGACTTAAATATTTTATTTATTTATTTTGAGATAGACTCTCACTAGGTCTTGGCGTAGAGTGCCACACAGCTCACAGCAACCTCAAACTCTTGGGCTTAAGTGATTCTCTTGCCTCAGCCTCCCAAGTAGCTGGGACTACAGGTACCTGCCGCAATGCCTGGCTATTTGTGTTGTTGTTGTTGTTCTTGTAGTTGTCATTGTTGTTTGGCAAGCCTGAGCCAGGTTCAAACCCACCAGCCCTGGTATATGAGGCTGGCACCCTAACAGCTGAGCTACAGACACCAAGCCAGATTTAAATATTTTATCTCATTTTATTTTATATATTTATTTATTTTTAGAGACAGAGTCTCACTCTGTTGCCCTTGGTAGAATGCCATGGCATCACAGCTCATAGCAACCTCCAACTCCTGGGCTTAGGCGATTCTCTTGCCTCAGCCTCCAGAGTAGTTGGGACTACTGGTGCCCACCACAACACCCAGCTATTTTTTGTTGTAGTTTTGGCAGGGGCCGGATTTGAACCTGCCACTCTCATTATATGGGGCCAGCACCCTACTCACTGAGCCACAGCTGCTGCCCCAGACTTAAATATTTTAAACTAAGAAATTCCCTGGACTTTTGAGTTATCACTTGTATCTTAACTCTAATGGGGAAAAAAAGGCATCTGGATTTATCTTTGTGATCATCTTTATGTTCAGGAAAGAGCTCTCACACTAGTTGCTTTGCTAAATTACTGCTCATTTCACACTATTTGAATAGATTCTTAATTAAGGTTTGCATATGAATCTCCATAAAAAATAATGCAAACTTTTTCTTCCCCCAAAGAAGGACTCACCAGACTCTGCCCTTGTTTGACCTGGTGAGACTGAATTATCGTCGAAGGCTTTCTTTACCTGTGGCCGAGAGGTGAGGCAGGCAGACTGCGCCATCTGTCCTCTTTACGTTGAAGGGAATCTGGTCTTTCAGGTAGTAAGCTATGTCATGATTACTAAATTAAAACACCACATGAAAAACTTGATTTTTACTTCTTCTTTTTTTCTTTTTCTTTTTTTTTTTTTTTTGTTTTGAGAGAGAGTCTTGCTCTGTCATCCTGGGTAGAATGCTGTGGTATCATAGCTCACAGCAACTTCAAACTCTTGGGCTCGAGTGATCTTCTTGCCTCAGCCTCCCGAGTAGCTGGAACTGTAGGCGCCCGCCACAATGCCTGGCTTGTTTTTCTATTGTTAGAAGAGACAGGGTCTTGCTCTTGCTCAGGCTGGTCTTGAACTCCTAAACTCAGGCAATCCACCTGCCCTGGCCTCCAGAGTGCTGAGATTACCTGTATGAGCCGCCTTGCCCAACCTTTACTTCTTGTTTGCAGAGTAAGACCCACAGAATTTGCAGTGCGGGTTGAATGGTCCTTACGAGAGGGACGGGAAGTCTCCTATCCCAGGGGGCGGCTGGAAGAAACATTTTCCATAGTAGGTCGTCAGAAATGGGGACAATAATTACTTCATAAGACAAACTGCCCTGTCTGTGGACAAGCAATACCTCCGCCAGGACCAGGTGCGCGCTGAGTCTCCCCGGACCTGGGAGCATCATGCAGGCAGCACAGGGCTCTGCTTACTGTGCCCCTCGGCCTCCTAATTACACTTACTTCCTGTTTCTGATCTCAGGCCTTTCAGAATAGTTCCCGCAAAGAGGAAATCCTGACTGCTTTTTTTCTGGCGCTTTCTTACCACGTGGTAAATGGCTAATTTCATATAATTAAGGAAGTTTTTCATGGAGACTAAATAGACTTCTGGGGAAAGTATAAACACACGTGTGGGAGATAGAGGGGTATGTAGGGCACAGTTGCATTTGAATTTTATAAATGTTCCCACTTCCACAGAGAAACTCGGGGGAACTCCAGCCTGCAGTGCAGGGCAGTGAGATTTGTAAAAGCCTGTCCAGGCTAGTTTATTTCAAATTGAAAAAATTGCCTCCATCGAAACCCTTGTGACTAATCAAAATTCCACGTATAGGGCAAATGACGTATAAAAGCTACTTATAAGATTGGAAAATTGGAAGGATTTGATACTTAAACACTAATAATGGTAATATTGAAGAAATGTGCACCTGTCCCAGGCCTGGGAAACGTGCTAAATGCCTTACGTGTTTCATGTTTTTTGGTTGTTTTTTGTTTTTGAGCCAGAGTGTCACTCTGTCGCCCAGGCTAGAGTGCAGTGGTGTCATCAACATAGCTCATAGCAACCTCAAACTCTTGTGCCTAAGCCTCCTGAGTAGCAGGGACTAGAGGTGCCCAGCACAATGCCAGGCTAGTTTTTCTACTTTTTGTAGAGACGGGATCTGGCTGTTGCTCCTCCCAGCCTCCTCCTCAGCCTCCCAGAATGCTAGGGTCACAGGCGCAAACCACCACACTGGGGCATGTTTCAACTAAATAACTGTCCTCAGCAACCAGTCAGGTGATGCTGCTCCACTCTACACCCGAGCAAGCTGAGGCCGCAGGAAGGCTGGGCAAAGCGCCCAAGGTCAAACACCTGAAAAGTAAAGGAAGCGGGATTTTTGTCAGCTCAGTTTGCCTGCGAACAGCCCCCTTGGGTAAGGATTGCACAAATAGGGGCAGCTCCTATCAGAGGCCCGTGCGTTTATTTGGATTATTACTTACAGGGTGGCATAGCCTAGTGCCCCAGAACTTCCTCTGCAAGCGCAGGCTTGGAGAAGCTAAACACGGGCTGCTCCACTGCGCTATTGTTATCCGGAAATCTCTACTCCTCATGGTGGCTCTTGGTACCTAATTTCCTTGTCACTGTCTCTCCACAGCCCTGCTGGATCCACAGCCACGTTTATCTCTCTCATGTAACCGCTACAGAGTTTGGGAGAAACTATGATCAGAAAGCAAAACTGCATGGAGAAAAACCACACACACACAGAGTATTGTGATGGAAATTGCATTGTAGAGTTACACGTTAAAATCCAACATATGTAGCAGCCCGTCTAGCCTATGGCTAGGAGGAAGGAGAGTTATAGGAAATACCTGTAATGGAACACCTTGGTGAAAAGGGCATGGAGAGAGATTTGGTGCTAACAAGCATGAGAGAGCTCTCGAGATGAGAGCATTGATGAATTGGCAGTCTCTACACCTGTGGTGTTGAGAGGCAGGAGATCAGCCTTATATTAGGCTGGAGGAGAAGGCAGTCAAGAGGCATGCGCATTCTGTCACGGATCCACTTACTCTGACTCTGTCTCCTCTCCTGCCTGCAGAACGCCAGCATGGCGTCTCTGCTGAAGATGACCAAGCTCTGCTAAACACTAAGAGCTATCTGTTCTAAGAAGACCTTTACTCTCTCTAAGATACTCTGTCTCTCTCTCTCCAGCTAAAGTAGATAGCCCTCAAGCACCTGAGAGAAACTGTTCCTGAGCAAGGTAGCTTAGCAGTGCACGTCCGGAACCTACCTAAGCTGGCCTGAGACCTGGCCAGTCCTGGGCCCTGACAAGTGGTGTCAGAAGCAGATCCTGACAAACATAACTTCCCATTTTCCCTCTGATGGAGGCCCTGATGCCAGATGATGTTTTACAAGCATCCCCAAGACCTTTCTGGTGCTGCTCGAACATACTTTTAGATAGAGAAATGGCATTTACGTGTCAAGCCAAGGCCGTGGCTGTCTGTAAGCCACCAGGCTAATGGCAAAGGGGTGGATGACTCCAAACTCCCAGGCTGGACGTGTTTGCTTCCTGTGGATGGTGGGATGCTCAGTATCAGGTCTGCCAAGACGGGCCCAAGACACGGTCTGGAGTGGGGTCAGCTTCATGCACATCATGCTCCAGACTGGAACTTTCTCTAAGGCAGGAATTCACGTCTCTGCATGTCCCAGGACTTGCCTGATGCCGGGCACAGGGTACATGCTTAGGAGTTGATGGATGAAGGAATAAATGAATGTGTGCCTTTTAAGCACAGAGGTATCTAAGCGCTCAATCTCACACTAATTTTGCAAAAATCTTTCAGTAGAAGAGTGTTTCAGCTCTTAGGTTTGGAACCCCCAGGCCAACCTTTCAAACAGAGCCTCGGTGAAAGAATGTGCAGCTCAGGAGGTTTCCAGGAAAGATTTTTTTTTTTTTTTTGCACAAATAAATTGAAAACATAGCTTGAACAGTAGTCTTTCTTGTGTTTCCCCCGGTCTTGGTACTTTAGTCTATAGCTCTAAAATGTGGAGCGCCAAACAAGACCATGCTGAGGTGTGTCTAATGAAGTCAACCACAGCACCTGAATGTAAATAGACATGCCTGGACAGAAATATGACATTCACCAGGGCCATATATAGCAACTCCAGCCAATAGTGTATAACAGTGAGCATATGGGAATGACATTGAAGCCATTTTTAGTTCAAAAAGAAAATTACTGTTTTACTGTGAATAATGATATACTCTGTATATTCATTTGTCCAAGTGCCTTTTCCCATTTTGCTTTTCCTTCAAACATGGTAAGTGGATGAGTGGTGTGCTGGATCTTTATATGCTGGGCGTGTTCTACGGCAATTAAAATTTGAGAAAGCTGGGCATGGTGGCACGAGCTCGTAGTCCCAGTACTCAGGAGACTGAGGCAGGAGTATGGCTTGAGTCTAGGAGTTCAAGACCACCCTGGGAAACATAGAAAGACCTTGTCCCTAAAAAAAAAAAAATAATGAATCTATGAAAATATCATGGTCCATGAGGCATTTGAAGAATACCCACACCACTGTCCCAGGTCTCGCACATGGTATCTGGAGAGACCGGGCAGAGGTGTCACCCAGGAGGGCAGGATCAGGAGGGGACTAACTCCAGCTGAGCCAGCTCTAACTTTTAGACGGTAGTCCATTGATATCTAGAGCCAAGGTCATTCTTCTTCAAGGAGGAATTCTGAAAGTGCTCTCAGCCTAGCTCTACCATATCATTATAAAAGAGGTCATCAATATGAAAATTCAGTGTGGCTTTCATGCTATTGTAACAAAGAGATGATACTTTTATCTTTTTACTATTGGCACGATCTCCTGTCCCCAGAAAGGATCATGGTGCTTGTTCTCTTCCCGTGGCACTTTTCACAGACACCTGTTAAAAAAGTTGTTTGTGTACACACCTCATCATCCAAGACTGTGTTAGCTACTTACTTGTTCTTTTTTATGAGAGTCTCATTCCGTTCCCAGGCTAGAGTGCAGAGGCATCAGCCTAGCTCACAGCAACTTCAAACTCCTGGGTCCAGGTGATCCTCCTGCCTCAGCCTCCCAAGTAGCTGGGACTACAGATGCCTGCCATGACACCCAGCTAATTTTTCTATTTTTAGTAGAACAGGGTTCTCTTTGTTGATGAATCTTGAACTGTTGGCCTCTAGCCATCCTTCTACCATCCATACTTCCATACTTCCATCCTTCCAAAGGGCTGGGGTTACAGGCGTGAACTGCTGCACCCAACATGGCTAAAGCATTTAAAAAGACAGGTTAAAAAAAAAGTATAAGGCGGGTCTGGTCCCTGCCTGTAAGGATGCTACAGGGTTCCTGGCTCTTATCCATCAGCAGGACCCACGAGAGGAATTTACTGTCTTTGTGTTTTCCTTGTGAAACACTGAATCCTTATCTGTTTTTAAGGGTAGATTAATTCCTTTACTTGTTGACTATAATAAGAATTAAAGAAGGTTCATATTTAAGTAAAGTGAACAGAGCCTGGTGGTTAGCCCGTGAAGGGTGGGGTCATCTACACATTGTACCACCGAGACCTTCAATGTAAAGGTGACCCTCATGGGCATGCCTTATTGGATAGAATCATTAGACCTAAAAAGCAATTTCGGCCTTCATCATTTTATATCCTATTTTATACAGAGGCTAGATGCACTAAAAGGCATGGCTGTAGCTTTTCATGTCAAGAATCTGCACGAGAAATGTTTGTTTTAATAACATTTTTATTAGTTACATAAATACAGAGAAATATGCTGGTCATAAAGTCCAGCTCTGTGGATTGTCTCAGATGGACACACCTGTGTAACCACTGTCCGGCTCGGGAAGTGGATACGACAAGGGCTCCCCTCATGCCATAGGCAACGGCTACCCTGCTGGCTACCCCACAGATTAATTTCACCTGTTCTGAACTTTATCTAAATAGATTCACCTAGTACGTAATATTCTATGTCATGATTCTTTCTCTCACCATTGTATTTGTAAGATTTGTACAGGAGATTGCCCATTTTCTATGATGTGTGCTAACCCTTGATAAGAATATGCCACAATTTATTTATTCTACTGTGGAGGGACGTCAGCTGGTTCCTTGCTTGGGCTATTGTGAATAACAGTGCTTTAAACGTTCCTATCCAAACACAATGGATGAGCGTGGACATCCATTTCGGTTGGGTACGTACACTGGGGCAGAATTGCAGGATCACAGAGTTTGCATCTGTTCACTTTTTTCAATATATACGCTGCCAAAGCAAGCACCATTTTTTTTTTTTTGAGACTCTGTCACCTTGGGTAGAGTGCTGTGGCATCATCATAGATCACAACAACCTCTTGGGCACAAGGGATGCTCCTGCCTCAGTCTTCTAGAGTAACTGCAACTGTGGGCACCTGCCATGACACCCAGCTAATTTTTTCTATTTTTAGTACAGACAGGGCCTCGTTCTTGCTCAGGCTGGTCTTGAGCTCCTGAGTTCCTGCCACAGTGTCCCAGAGTGCCAGGATTACAGGGGTGAGAGTCACTGCGCCGGCCACATCTGTTCACTTTTATTTGGTAGTTACTGTTCAAGTTTCCCCCAGGTGATTGTACAACCCCCTAGTGCGTCAGCGGTCCATGAGTCTTACATGCATCTTCATCACCACTTTCCACTGTCCTTCTTTTTCATTTTAGCCATCTGGAGGGTGTGGAAAGGATCTCCTGTGGTCTTAGTTTTTATTTCCTGGATGGCCAATGAGGTTGAGCATTTTTTTTACATGTTTGTCAGCTATTTGGATGTTTTCTTTTCAATAGTAACTGTTCCAATCTTTTCCAATTGCAATGATTTTTAATTAGTTGACTAGACATAGTTCTATACATAGTCTGGATGCCTGTGGGCACTGCAGGTGCCTTCTCTCTGGCTGTCTTGGTGGCTTAGTGGTTGACAAATGCCTCCAGAGGAGAAGTAAACTGAAGGTTGGGCTCCCTCTTCCCTTTTCTCAGGGATTTTCATCCTTACCTCCATGTGTAGGTAGCTCTCTGATGACTCCCAAACATATGAATTGTGTATGCTTAATATTTTATCCAGATTTCCTTCTAGTTTTTTGCATCATGAGGATTGATCTAAATAAGATTTTCACCCCTCCAGAAGCGTGAGTTTGCAAATGAGATTGTCATTTGAGGCATTTCAAAGGAAACGCCTAGAATGAAGAAGCATCCTAAGGGGATGCCACACACAGAAATGAGCTCTTTTTCTGGGCTGGGATAGGAGAGGACTAGAGGTGAACCCTGTGACTCTTGGGTCCTGTCCCAGGAAGGGTAAAACAAACTAGAGGGAAGTTTGGTGATCCCAAAGCAATATTCTAGGCTTAGTCCTCTGAGACTATAGGCCTCTTTGGGAAACCCCCATCCAGTAAAGCATGAAACAAAAAAGATAGAGGATACCTCCAGTCCTGTTGCTATGGAAAGGGGGCTTCTGACACCAGTCTGTCCTGCAAAGCAAGACAGACTGAGTGCTAAGCTGAAAATTGCCCCGGAGCCTGGAAGAGGCCCCCGGCTTAAGACAAGGAGGACACAGCCCATGGCAGCCTTTTGACGGGAGCCCACGGTGGGGCTGCTGATGGCAGCAGCGTGTGCTAGGAAGATCAGTGTTGATGCCCAAGTTCAAGCAGGATGGACTGCAGGGAGGACTGTGGCAAGGATGCAATTAGACGGCCCTCACATCAGGCTGGCTCGTCCTCGTTCTTAAGAACATTTTGCCCACCCCAGACCTATCCTGCTCCTGGAGAGAGGAGGAGAAGGAGAGGGACCTGGGGAGAGTCCTGAATTAACAAGATGAGAGTCTAAAAGAGACTAGAAACTAGGGGACTGAGTTTCTTCAGTGGTGAGATTTAGTGTCCCTGTATAATGGGTTGAATTGTGTCCCCTGCCCAAAAGACATGCTGAAGTCCTAACCTCGAATACCTTGGAAGTAGGGTCTTAAGCACCCAGTTTATTATGAGTTATTAAAGCAGTCCTAGGGTGGCGCCTGTGGCTCAAAGGCGTAGGGTGCCAGCCCCATGTGTTGGAGGGAGAGGGTTCAAACCCAGCCCCAACCAAAAAAATAAAAAATTAAAAAAAAAGCAGTCCTGGCAAAGGAATGCAACTACTAACTGAAATCAGAGGTTAGTGAATTAAATTGAGTTCAATTTTGGAAAAAGAAAGATAATTACATTTCTGTGCATGTTCCCACAAATTATACTGAACTCAGGCTTTGAACCTGAATTTCTCTATGCAAGGGTCACCTTCCCTGTCTCCTTTGGATCCACATGACCTGTTCAGAGTGAGCTGACTTGCTGCTCTTCATCTAGGAATTCCCCAAGTTTCCCGATACACTGGTGTCAGTTACTTTGCATGTATCAACATAGCATTTGCTTCTCTGGTTCTGAGGTTGGCCCGATCCAGAATTTACAGATTGCATGGATGCAGCCTAAGATAAGGCTAAGATAAGTCTGAACTTTGGAGTAAACAATAAGTCAAGCGGAGGTATCACCAGGAAGAGAATTGCTGAAATTACTCTGTGTGATTACGATATTTTCTCTTATAAGTGTGTATCATCAGCTGGGCGAGGTGGCTTATGCCTGTAATCCTAGCACCCTGGGAGGCTGAGGTGGGTAGATCACTTGAGCTCAGGAGTTCAAGACCAGCCTGAGCAAGAGCGAGGCCCCATCTCTAAAAATAGCCAGGTGTTGTGGCAGGTGCCTGTAGTCCCAGCTGCATGGGAAGCTGAGACAAGAGGATTGCTTGAAGCCAGGAGTTTGAGTTTGATGTGAGCTATGAGGCTATGACACTCTTCCAAGGTGACAAAGTGAGACAGGAAAAAAAAAGTGTGTATCATTGAGGCTGATCTGTTGGTGTGATTGAGGACTCTAGGAGACCCCTTCCTTGGTTAAGTAGCCATCACTGCTTATAAGGATGTCTGAGATCCCATCCTGTGTCATCATTCCTTTGGTTCTCAAAGGCATCGTTAGTTTTCCAATTAAAGCACAACTATACCATAAGAAAGTTCACAGCTTGAGCTCTTAGGAACAGCAAACAGTTGTGTATTGTCTGACTTCTCTCTTGGGACCCAGAGGAGACCTGAGGATGTAGAGGAAGGGGTCAGCTTCCCAATCTGGCCTAGGGCAAAGTCATCATGGACAGCCAAGGAATGTCCTAGTAACGATGGCGATTACCTTGAGAAATCTTGAACTGTATTTTTAAATTAGAAAGGAGTTCATTAATAAAATGAAAAGTCCTGTTTTCCCTGAAGGATTGGAGGTCAGGCTCATCCATTCTGGAGTCAGGGGGCTGCTGGCTCTGTGACCATGGGCTTCTCCTTTTTAAGCTTCAGGGTTCTTCTCATCTATGAAATGGGCTAATATTTGTACCTGCCTCATTCGGTTGGTACATAATCTCCTCATTAGGAGATTATGAGAGACAAATAGATAAATTATCTAAAGAATTGGCCCAGAGTAAACACTCAATAAATGTTAGTATCGCATTGGTCTGTGAAATTTTTGTCCCTCTGTTATTATGTATTAATTGTTAAGTTTTTTCATGCAGCACCAGTTTTGTGCTAAACTGTGTTGTTGAAATGAATTCAGAGATCAGTCCATGAAAATGCATGCAAGGCACCTACACTGGGCAGGGCCCAGAGCATGCCACATACTGTGTGCTCTTCACATTTGAAAGTATGCTGCAGAAGGCCAGACACAGTAGCTCATGCCTGTAATCCCAGCACTCTGGGAGACTGAGGCAGGTGGATCCCTCAAGCTCAGTTATTCAAGACCAGGCTGAGCAAGAGCGAGACACCCCCCCCCCCCCCACCGTCCAGCAATAGAAAAACTAGTTGGGCTTCATGGTAGTTGCCTATAGTCCCAGCTGCTCAGAGGCTGAGGCAAGAGGATCTCTTGAGCCCAAGAGTTTGAGGTTGCTGTGAGCTATGATGACACCAGGGCAGTCTACCCAGAGCAACAGAGTGAGACTCTGTCTCAAAAAAAAATTGCTACAGCAAAATAAAGGATCAGGATGACAGGAATTCTTTCACTGTTTTTATTTTATATAATGTTTAGATAATACTTACTCAGTAAGCAATTCACAGCAACCTCAAACTCTTGGGTTTACGTAATTTGCTTGCCTCAGCCTCCCTGTGGGACTATAGGCATCTGCCATAACACCGGGCTATTTTTTGGTTGCAGTTGTCATTGTTGCTTAGCAGGCCCAGGCCAGGGTTGAACCCTCCAGCCTCTTTGTATGTGGCCGGCACCTACTCACTGAGCTACAGGCACTGAGCCCAATCTATTGGTTATACAAAATAACTAGAAGGCAATAATTGGAATATTTCTAGCACAAAGAAACAATGGATATCCCAATTATATTGATTTGATCTTTACAAATTATGTGACTGTATTAAATTATCATAATGTATTTGATCTTTACAAATTATATGAAAGTATTAAATTAGGTGGCTCCACCCAAACACACTCAGGTACATTGACTATGTATCAATTAAAAAAAAAAATTAGAAGAAAGGAGTGAAGCCAGGATTTAAACCAGACCTTCTGACTCGGGAATTGGGCTGTGTACTACTAAGCTGTGTGGGATTACAGGCATGAGCTACTGTGTCTGGCCTTCTGCAGCATACTTTCAAATGTGAAGTGCACACAGTATGTGGCATGCTCTGGGCCATGCCCAGTGTAGGTGCCTTGCATGCATTTTCATGGACTGATCTCTGAATTCATTTCAACAACACAGTTTAGCACAAAACTGGTGCTGCATGAAAAAACTTAACAATTAATACATAATAACAGAGGCACACACACACACACAGAAGCCTCGACCTTCACTGTGCTCACAGTCACTGTCCTTGCAAATGTGTGGTGGTCAGAGCTTGGTAGCCATTTCTCAGAGTAATCACATACAGGATTATAGGAAGCCATTGCCCAGGAAAGAAGGTGATTGGATTTTTATTAGAAGAGGTGCCTCTGTTAGCTGTATAACCTTTGCAGGAAGGCAGAGAATAACCGGTTAGGGCAAGACTTGCCCAACTCTAATGAGTTCTGACCCGCCAGGTTCCTACCCCCACGCTCGGATGAAGACTGTGAACCCACACAAGGAAGGTTATCCATGGCTAGCTCCCAAAGGAAAGAGGAAAAGGAGATTTTTTTCAGAACTCAGTTATGTTAAACCTGGTGACAGAGGAACCAAATGTGACAGAAAGAAAAATAAAGAGACTCCTGTCCCCGGGACTAAGGATTTAGTTGCCACAGCACTGAGCAGGACTTTGCAAAAAGTGTCTGCACAGCCGGAGATGCACCAGCTCGCAGAGAAAACAAATAATCCGTTGCTGTGGGGAGCC
>CAUYQV010085893.1:0-40894 GCA_963574575.1 Galagoides demidoff
ACACAAACACTTAGAGATCATGCATGGCATTATTCATAGTTAAGAGAAATGTCAACAAACGTAAAGATGCAGTATTACATATAACTGAATAAAATTGACTGTAGGACATACTGTGGTGCATAATTTTGTAGCCACTTCTGTCGCTATTGCAGTAAGCTCAGGTGTGACAAGTGTCTGCTTAAAACTTAAAACCACTTAATGCTAATTGTCTAAGCAAAAAGCAATTTATCTCTCCAGTAAATTGGGCACTACAGTAAATAAGGATTTCTCATCGTTCTCATGTATTTTTCATGGTGTTTAGTCCAATATTGTTAACCTTGAATAACATGGGGGGACCCATACAAAGTGCCACTAGTGATGCTGGAAGCCCTCCCAAGGAGAAAAATCGTGACAAGAAAAAGTTGAATTGTTTGATATGTACCATAGATCAAGGTCTGTAGCTGTGTCTGTGTGCCCACCATTTTACAACAAATGGATCTAGTGTTAAAAAAGATATTGTAAAAAAGAATTCATGACGTTGTGGCTCAGCTATGCTAGTGATCATAAAAACCTTTCAGTTTTTGCAAAATATCTTTTTATCTCACAATAAAAATATAGCTTTTAGGTGGGTGCAGGATTGTATAAGAAATATGCATACCTAGAGATTATAATATGACTTCAAAAACAGCAACGTTATCAGACCACAACTTAAAGCAAGAGGAAAGTGACAACCACGTTGGAGGGACCAAGAGACAGCAGACAATATTTCAGGCGCTGTTTAGAAATTCATTGAGGAGAAAAGATATTTGCTTGGTAAGTTTTTTTAGTGCAGTCAGAAGTGTCATTCTGGGGGAAAGTGCCACCAAGGACATTATTAGTGAGGAAGAGAAGTGAGCACCAGGATTTAGAGCAGGAACGAGTAGGCGAACTCTGCTGTTTGGTGTAAAAGTAGTCTGGTTTATGACTGGGACTGCCCTTACATGTAAACCTGCTAATCTCTGAGCCTCGAAAGGAAAAGATAGACACCAGTGCCAGTTTTTTGGTCATACAGCTAGAATGCCTGGACAATGAGAACTCCTTTTCAGTAATGGTTCCATTGATTCTTTGTCCCTGAAGTTAGAGAGTACCTTGCCAGTAAAGAACTGCCTTTTACAGTTCTTTCGATATCGAACAATGCCCCTGGCCACCCTGAGCCCCATGAGTTCAACTCTAAAGATGTTGAAGTGGTCTACTCACCCTCAAATGTGGCTCTGATTCACCTCCAGATCAGGGGATCATAAGAACTTTCAAGGCTCATTACACACCATACTCAATGGAAAGAATTGTCAACACTATTGAACAGAGCAGTTCAGGACGTCTGGAAGGTTTACACCACTGAAGATGTCATTGTTGCAGAAAAAGTCATGAAAGCTATCACACTAGAAAGAGAAATTCTGGCTGGAGAAAATTGTGTCCAGCTGTCATACATGACTTCACAGGACTTATACCAGAGTCAACCAAGGAAATCATGAACTAGATTGAGGTTATGGCCAAAAAAAAAAAAGGGGGGTGGTGGTAAAGGGTTTCAAAATATAGATCTTTTGAAACCATGCAAGAGCTCGTAGACCCAACACCAGAGGAATTAACAAAGGACAACTTGATGGAGACAGTGCTTCTGAATCGGTGCCAGATGGTAAGGAAAACGATGTAGTAAAAGATACAACGCTGGAAAACAGGCGATAGACAGTAATTGATATTACTATTTTCACAGTTTTGCCGTATTGAATGCAGTAGTTAACAGCATAGGAGAACTTGGCAGAGGGATCCAGTTATTTAAGAATGCTCTTTGTGACAGGGACCCTTAAATGATACGGGTGTTGAAACTAAACCAAATGTTGGAAGATGAATGAATCCCATATAGAAACATTATTAGAGAAACGAAGAAACAGAAATGTTAGACAGATCTGTCAGTTCTGCAGAACCTGCCTGCCTCCTCTGTGTCCCCTTTGCCTCTTGCCTCTTCTCCTCTGCCACCCTGAGAAAGGCAGATCAAGCCCCCCATTCCTCCTCCTCAGCCCCGTCTAGGGGAAGACCATGAGAATGAAGACCTTTGTGATGATCCCCTTGCACTTAAAGTTTTCTCAAGCTGAAGGGAAAACCCAGGCTGCAGTTTTGGGCCGGGGCCGGGTTTGAACCCACCACCTCCCCTATATGGGGCCAGCCCCCTACACCTTTGAGCCACAGGCGCCGCCCTTCACCTTCCCCTTGCTGCATCCAGTACTCCCACACATTCAATCCTTTTCCTTCCCACGAAGTTTTAGAATCTATTCAGCTCCAATCCCTTAACAGTCCATCTCATCTTTTTTTTCTTCTGCTCATTTTTACTTGATGCCTTCTTCCATAAACAATAATAGACAGTATTTTAGAATAGCACATAAAACCCCCCTATCTCTAAAAGACCCCGTCTTTTTAATGGAATGTGTGGAAAAAGGGTTTTTTTATTTTTGAGACTCTGGTCTTTGGTTCAGTCATTAAATAGGAGCCCATCATTAGCTTAATGTAGTGACCTCCTATGAATTGTGGTTCTTCTCTGAAAGACACTCTCCCTGAATTCAGAGGGCTTTCTAGGACTCCAAGCTTCTCTACCGGGTAATTGCATTCAGGACTCAAGCTCCATTATGGGCCCACTTACAGTTTTAACTGCTTTCAACTTTTCCTTCCTTTTTCTTTTCTTTTAATAATCTTACTCTTCAGTAAAAATTTCAACCAAAATATGTTTTTATAACAAAAAGCTTATATAATTATTTTCTAATTTCCAAGTTAAATCAATTTTTCATATTCTTGGTTTGTGAGTGAATGGTATATTGAGTTGAATTTTTAATCCTTGAGTTGTTGGTCTTTTAGGGTTTCCCCTAAAAAAATTACATTGAATGGATAATTAAATCATCCTGGAAAACTCATTCATTTTCTACAGCCTTTGAATCAAGACAAAAGTATCACATCCATTTGACCTGACTACATTCAACAAGTGAAAGCCCCCAGTTCTAGAATTTTAAAGTCTTATAGAAAAAAAAAGGAATTAAATTTAAAAGTTCTCTCCTTACCTGTATTGTATTTGTTAGACTCTTCTTATTAGCAGTGAAAGCAAAAATATAACAGAGCTACTGGATGTTAATAAAAGTATAACTCGATATTACAGATGCTACAACTTTTGGTTTTCCTTTGTTTTGATTCTATTTATTTAAACTCGTAGCTACATAAACACAAGTGAAAGTTACCCTTTTGCTTCTTGGATAGTTATATTTTGTCAGTGTTTATACTTCAAAACAGGATGTCCAATTGTTTTTTCTACTGCTGCATTTTTGCTGTATTGAATGCAGAAGTTCACTGTATAGAAATTGATAATAAAATCTAACCCTGCTTACAATATGTGCGTGCTGTAATTTGCTGTATCTTCAGAAACATAATCATTATTTTCCTCAGTGTATCTGCCTCTAGTGTAAGGGTTGTTATTTTTGTTCAGCATTCTTTGTTTTGAAGGCATACACTGGTGTTCCATATCCCAAAATGGTTTGCAAATGAAGGGTTCTGGCTAAAATTATGTTCTAGTCTCCAGCTCTGTTGTTGAACAGGCATGAATCTATAATTTTCAAATATTTAAGATAAAATATACAATCTCATAGGAAGTTCTAAGGCTAAAAATTTCGGTGGGTCTAAGTGTGGATCCCAGCCTGGTTTACTGCATTTTATGGGACTGTGACCACATTACTAACTCTGTCTGACCTCACTTTCTTCATCTGCATACGGTGATAATAACAAATGATGGTGCTTCCTGAAAGGGCTACTGTACAAGCTAGAAAGAATGCAAATACACTTAGCTCAGTGCCTGGCCACACAGCTGCCACTGAAAACCACAACACCGGAGTTTAATTGTTGAAAATACAACTGTTTCCCTAAAGCAAACCAATCCTAAATATGCGTGGGCAAATACACTTAAGACCGAGATTAACGTCACATAATCATTCTGCTTATTAGTCATAACATGTTCTAAATGAGACAGCATCACCAAGCCATTATTCCCCAGTGACTATTATTATGTTCATGCAATTTATTCTCGTGCTTAATAATGATTGCTGGCTGAGAGGTTGTAAGTTACTTCTTTGTTAGAATTGTAAGATCACATCTTATTTATATTAAGTTGCCACCATTCTGCTGTGAAGGTGATGCTTCTGATTTGCATTAAATGTTTTTTTTCTAAAACTGAGATTAGGTTTATACATTTCCACACACGAGGGCCTTTACGGTTATTCTGCAGCCAATGAAGATTAGAGCGCCAGAGTTTGTGGTGAGTGGCGAGGGAGAAACAGCAGAGTGAAACGAGATAGTCAGTATGGGCACCAGACCTGTAACCTTGGTCACATTTGTGGAACTCTAGCTAAATAGGCCACCTGAGCACCAGCTCATGCTCAGTCAGCATTGGGCTTTTTCTTTGATCACAGGCATGTATCTTACTCTTTAGAACTTAGAATAGTCGACTATCATTAATTCTAAATACAGTCACAGCCCTTCATATCTATGGGTGCTGTGTCCATGGGGCCAACCAACGCCTGGTTGAAAACATTAGGGAGGAAAAAATTCCACAAAGTTCCAGAAAGCAAATCTGGAATTTACCATGCATAGAAGGTTGAATTCTTGTGAATAAAATGATGTGTGGGTATTATAGTAAGTATTATAAGTAATCTAAAAATGATTTGAAGTATATAGGAGGATATGCATGCATGATATACAAATACTGTGTCATTCTATATTCAAGTCTTGAGCTTCATGGACATTGGTATTGACAGAGGTCCTGGAATCAATCCCCCATGAGTATGGAGGAAATGTTGTATATGTTGGCGTTGAAGTAGGATAGGAGTTAATGTATCACTATAGATTTTCTTTTATATTATAGAAATTAACAGTGTGTCAATGAATTATGCACCACCATCATATTATCTACACATGCCCAATGATGTCTTGATATATCTCCATATTACACATAATTTCTTTTTATTTTTTTTATTAAATCATAGCTGTGTACATTAAAGCAGTCATGGGGTACAGTGTGCTGGTTCAATATACAATTTGAAATATTTTCACCAAACTGGTTAACATAGCCTCCATGGCATTTTCCTAGTTATTGTGTTAAGACATTTATATTCTACGTTTAGAAAGATTCACATGTACCCTTGTAAGATGGACCATAGGTGTGTTCCCACCAATCACCCTCCCTCCAGCCATCCTCCCCCCTCCCCTCCCCTCCCTCTCCCCATCCCCATATTCTTGGACTATAATTGGGCTATAACTTTCTTATGAAAGCTATAAATTAGTTTCATAGGAGGGCTGAGTACATGGGATATTTTTTCTTCCATTCTTGAGATATTTTGCTAAGAAGAATATGTTCCAGCTCCATCCATGTAAACGTTTTAAAATCAAGACCACTGACATTTATTGTATATTTCACTTTTAATCAAAAGTCCTCAGTCTCTGTCATATATAGAATGACGTGTTGCCTTTGTCATTATTTTAAAAAGTAAGCATAGCTTCCCATTCATAGATTTATTACCTTGAGAACCTATGTGCTGTGCAAAGTAACATATAAAGAAATGAACCAAAAATAGATCTTCTTCAGGAAGTTTACGCTAAGGGAGATAAGCCAGGTACATCAATAGCTATAACTATGGCAATGAAAAGTCAGAAAATGTTCATTCAGCAGCAGTTTACTCAGTCATCTACTCAGCAGCTAAATGTTTTTATTTCTGAACATAGCTCAGTGCCCAATGCTGAGATCACAAGGATCAATATCAATGAAAATAACAGCAAGTGAAAACACCATCTTTGGTATTTACTTCCTAATTTGTATGTGGTAGGGACCGAGGGGTGTGGAGAGACACTTAAACAAGCTGTGATAATACAGTATCACAGCTTGGAACATGGGAAGATGAATCATAGATTTTGGGGATCAAGCAAGATTTCCCAGAATATTTCATCATATTTATTCCTACTTACCTTGAGATCACAGCTTCTTATGAGAGTCCTTAGATGTTGCGATTCCTGGTTTGCATGTCTGCTACCCCTTCTTCTCCTCTCCGTTTTCTGTTCAGGATACCATAGTAGCCACATCAGTAAAAATATATATTGTTTCTTTCCAACAACTTTTTTGCTTCCCCAATTATGCTTATGCTCTAGGCCCAAACAGGAATATTAACTAGAGATGCACTGAACTTTCAATAACTGACCCTTTTCATTGACTGTTGTGTTTGATTCTAAAAATCTATCCTGATGCCCTTATCACCTGTGGAGTGGTGACTTTAAAGACAATCACATTTGTAGCTGATTAAAATGGATTGTAGTTAAATTTCTTATGAATTTCAGAACCACACTATGTGCTCTATTTTAAACAAAGCTAGGGTGTGGTTCCATACTTAGGTGATTCACATTAAATCAACTAAAAAGTGAAGTGCCACAGTCTCTGGCTTTTGAGTCATTTGAGTACCGTATATTTGGAGTTGCTGCAACATCCTATTTGGGATCACAGTAAAGTGAAAGTTGCATTATAAGCATATCTTCTTCTACATCTCCTTTTGTCACCTCTCCCTGACACTTTTGGAAATTCTTTGCTTGACCAAGTTTTGTCTTGATTTGCCCATTTCTCTGTATTCCTTTCAAATATCTCCTCTTCTTTATAGTATTTATCCTGTTTTTTAAAAAATGTTATTACAAAGGATAGAACTTTTCCCTCTTGAGCCCTGAGTTCAAGATCTTTAGTAGCGACAGCATGAAGACCACGTGTCTGTCTGTTTTAATTTATTGTAGTGGCCCAGGCTGACTGAGCATCCCAGTGGAAGAACCAAGGAAAATGGTCAGAGGTCTGGCCGGCTCAAACGTTTCTCTGTCTTTGCTCCAGAGTCCTCCCTCTCATATAATTGGATGAGGTGGTTCAGTTCAGTTGTGTATTAAATTTAAAACCTGAGTATAGGTAGTGATATTGTATCTAGATAATATGAATACCAGGAATGTTGACGTGAATTGCTAGAAAGGCAGGGAGAGACAAGGTGAGAATTTTGTTAAGCAAGGTCTAGCTGTCTGAGACCCGCTCCAGACTAATAATATTAGATCCTATGGGCCATTTTCAGCTCTAAAAGATCCAGTAAGACCATTCGGTGTAAAATTAAGCAAATGAGACCCGAGGTAAATCAAAAGGCTTGCATTTGAATTCTGTCTCTGCCCTAACAGTGTGATTTTTGGAGGGTTACTCAGTCGCAACTGGGCATATTTTGTTCATCCACCTGATCAGAATGATAGGAATCACACCTCCCTTTCCTGCTGAGGATAAAATGATAAAGGATAAAATGAGATAGCGAATATTAATGTGCTATGTAAAACCTACCACACTTTACAAATATCATTTTTTGCTAAGTGCAGAGAGACTTAGTGGAATTAAGGAAGTTATGGTTTAGAGTTTATTAAATGACGTAGAAATATTTGGGTTAACTTCAGAGGTCAGCAGATGAATATAATTTATTCCAGCTTAGGCGCAGATAGCATTTACTCAGACACAAAGTGTAATATTACACTTTGTCAATTACTAGCATAATGACATGTGGCTTTCCCCTATGTATTGATACCAAATGTGACATTTAGGTTTAACTTTGGAATCTAAGTTATAGGAAAACCAAAACAATAGAGACATAGAAAAGATAAAAATTTATTTCATTTTATGTTTATCTTTATAAACGTAGGTAACTCTGTGATCATTACGGACTCATTTCCTTTGACACAATTTTTTTTCTGCCACACAAAACTTGGAATTCCACCTCAATGTCCAACATGGGTGCCCCAGCTCCAGCCATCATGTGAACATTCCTGCTGACAACAAGGGAAAAAATTGAAAAAGAAAGATACGCTATAAACGTCTACTTATTATTCTTACTTATCTTCCATTAGCAAGAATCTAATCACATGACCAAAAAAAAAAAGAGATTAGGAAATTTAGTTTTTATTCTAGGACCTTATGTGCCAGCACTATGTAATATATATCTGTGGGTGTGTGTGTGTGTGTGTATATATATATATATATATATATATATTTGTTAATTCTGTTGTAAGAACAAAGAGAGAAAAAAATATTGAGGTAAACTAATGAGCCAACTACAATGATTGGAGAACTCCTCTCACTTAATCACCAGCAAGTAACATATTTAGACAAAAATCCTCTTTGAAATTATTGATAATTTAGTTACTTTTATTTTTGTATAAGAGGTATTTACTGGATAAACCCTCTTCCCCCCAAAGGAGACAATCTATGAAATAAGAATAAAAATAGGAATTTTTAACAATGTGATGATATAAGAGAAAGTAATTTTGAATGCATGGAAGAAGGAAAAGGCACGTTATTCTGAGATTTAATCATTATTTGCTGTAGTCATGCATTAAATGGAATTCTAGAAACCGAGGGGAATGTGTCTTCCTCGCAAAGTGCTTCATTTACAACAAGGGACTATTCTGAGAGAGTGGGATCGAGGACCGAATGTGAAGGGTAATCTGATTTGTCACAGAAATATACACGGTATATTCAAGCTGAATTGAATAATATAGATAATTAGGCACTTAGACAGAGGCAGATATCATTTATGTAATATTAGCTCGATTTGAAATGACTCGGTTGTTTACGTAGTATTTGGTTCATTCAAATCAAACAGTTGATGTGGTCAGACTCTTCCTCCTGCCATCCTGACATCAGAGGATGTGGTCCGAGTGGGAGGGCAGGGTGCTGGATGTAACTGGATTCTCCTTCTTCTCTCTTTCCTGCTCCAGGACTAACTTTGACTGCCACCACGCCTCTTCTCAGAAGGCAAAAGTCTATAGAAAAGAATAGAAGCAAGGTTGGAGGTGGGGTGAGAGAAACGGTTTTCACCCACTCAGAACGAGAGGGATAAAATTACAGCTCTCGGAAGAAGCCTGGGAACGCATTTCCCCTCCTTCTCCGCCCCTCTCCACCCTCTCCCCCTCAACCTTGGGCCCTGATCTTTCTTTCTTTCTCTAGACTACTTTTATGCTTGTGGGTAAAAATGGAGGGAGTTTCTCAGCTCATCCGCGTTATTTTAAACTATATAATTTAAAGTCTTGATACAACAATAAAAGACTACAGTTAAAATATTTGGCAACATCTATTTTTGACTTAATGATCTTTTGGATTTTTCTTCCCTATTCTTGTTGACACCTTTTTCCCATTCTTGTTTCGAATAAAAGTTTTAAATATGAAAGGAGGAAATGGCATAAAACAGGATTTGTCATATTGAAGACAGCGGACCTTCATATTATAAGTCTGTGGCTCAAGTTGTAAACATTGCGATCCAGCTGTCATCATCTCTAAACAAAGTTAGAGGTTATCGTGTATTATGCTGCTAATTTGTCCATGTCTTGAAGGTAAAGCAAATGGCATTTAACTTCCTTCCTCATTTCAACCAATTTTTTGTCAATTCCTTTTAGCCTTTAGATTTAGAAATGAGTTGTAGTCACAATTTAGCTGCGTTCTGTATTGATAAAAGAAATCTAGTAATTTAAGAAATCTGTTTTAAACAAGCAGGAAACAACAGCAATGTAAATTCAGTGTACGCTGGAAGTGTCATTCTGGTATCTTGACCTCACTCTTTCCAATAATCTGTTCTAAACACATACATTGGTTGTACTTGCTTGCAGATGTTTTTATACACACACAGTTTTCCTTTTTTATGTTCCTGTGTAAAACTTTTATAACGTGCCTAAGACAGAATTTTCTTACATCGGATGCTTCAGAGATATTTTGACCCCAAATTCCTCAATGACAAAACCCTGTAAAGAAGCCGTGGTAAGGAAAAAGACCGCCTAGGGGTTCTTAGGACTGAGCTATCTTTTTCCAATAAATGAATGTCTTCCCGCTAGGTATTTATAGTCATTACTCATAAAAGTAATGGTACTAGAAATGGTTTGTTTTGCCATCTGTAATTTTAGTCCAATATAGACTGCAATGCGTGGACCATAGGCATTTTCCCCACATGCTGGGCAACTGAGAAACTAACCTGGTAGGGTTCCAGACTTTCACAGGTAATTGTTTATTAAAAAGAGAACAAGTAGTTCAAGACATATGTTCAAACTTACTTCAGAATAAGGGATTTGCTACCATGTGATTTTAGCATTTCCAAACCAGTGGAATGAAAATTTGAGTTATTGTTGGCAACAGTGTGAGTTGCTTTCATATAACTGGTTTATCTCTTCTTATGGTACAAGGAGTGTGTCAAAAGAAGTTCAGAGGGAGTAGGAAATAGAACTAAGCTCCAGGATGGTTCTTTCAAAAAGGATTCAAGAGAAAGGCCCAAAAGAAAAACAACAAAACCAGTGTATCTCTCCCTTTGCAGAGGTCCGGAATCTGTGTTTTCAGGGTTGGAGGGGTCTGTGGTATAGGCCATTTGTCAGTCTGGTGGTAATGAGATGGCAAAACTTATAGTCACTGAGCTCAGCACAGCCGTCGATACTTCCAGCAAGTCCGTGTGATTTGGCTTTCCGATTCTCAGCAAAGAGAGTTTCCAATCTGTTGGCGGAGTACTCAAACCTTTGATCTCTCTGCTACATCTTTGGCCTTAACATCTGATCCCACTCCTACTCCAGAATTTGTTAGCCATAACAGACTGAGACCATCTCACCTTCCCACCACAAAATGTGCTAATTTATCTACACTCCACCTTCCTTCCTTCCTACCTGTTTCGAATCGAGAGGGGACCAGTCCTCATGTGCTTTAGACTTCATTTCCATCAGACATCTCCTGAACTGGACTCAATCAGTTCTTTCTCATCCTTATTCATCAGGAGTCTCTCTATGACCCTTTCATTTAATATTTAAACACATTTTTGTATTTCTCATTGTATAAATAAATCCTGTACCCATATCCTCTTCTATACTTTAATTATAAAAACCTTGATAACTCCCACTCCTGTTTATTGAGCACATTATATATGCCAGACGTATTTGAAGAACTTTATGAACTTATGTAGTGGATGGTGCGTGTGTGGGGGCAATCCCTACGAGGTACATACCTAGCTCTGAAGCTTCCATTTTACTCTTTGCCAGTGGAGGTAGAACTAGCAAAAGAGCATTCCCCACCCAGGAATCCCAGTTTTCACTGAGAGTCCCTGGAAATGGAGAGATCCATGGAGTTGCTGGAATCATTCTTCAGTGTAACGATTCAAATAGGAACTGGAGATTGATTGCGTATGAGGGAATTACAGAGATGACATCCAGGTTCCTGACTGGGAGCAATAGTTTTGATTCACTGGTAACAAACACAGAAGGAGGAGTTAGCTTAAGGGGAAAGGTAGGAAGAGAATTGGGGGGCATGTTAAACTTCAAATCTGCAATTGAGTGGTCCGGAGTTAAACAAATAAGGTCTTGAAAGACAGACACTAAAGGAATCAATCTCGGGGTTTAAACTGGTCCTGTGAGTAGAAGTCCCTTAAGATCTCCATAAAGTACCACACCCATAACAGGCTGGAGACCCAGTGATGGCGTTAGCATTTCCCAACTGGGATAGTTGTCAAAAATGGCATTTTCTCTTTAGGTGTTTGGAAAAGGTGAAAGAACAAGATCAAATAAAAGTATCCCTTCTTCCTACATGTATATACACATGCAGCATACATATATATGTGCATGTAGTTGATCTCTGCAATTACAATACATGCAAAATATAATATACTAGATAACAAACATTCCTGGTATATATTATTACAATTTTCATACAGTTTCTTCCTTTCTTTGAATGTGTATACATTTTTGGGCACCCTGCATGTATGTATAGACACACACAGAGTGCCATATTATAATTCAATTTTGTATGTGTGTATATACACACACATACATGTGTACTTTTCGTTGTTCGAAAGTCCATCTTTATATTAATGGTTTATTTTGCCTTCATAGCTGGTTTAATGAAGGAGTCTACCAGTTCTCACGGCATGCAGAATAAAACGTCAAGTGCACCGCACAGTCTTCCGTGTCTGTTACTCTTTCTAGAACTTTAGAAACTGGCTGTGTCCAAATAATTTACTACAATGGGCTGAGAACGCATGAATAGTCTTTATCATTAATATTTTTGAGAATCCTCCAGGAACTAAGTACTTTGCATATATTACAAGCCCTTTTTTACAGTAACCCTACATTGTAGGTATTCTCACTCACATCTTAAAAAATGAAAGATTGAGACTGTGAGAAGTGGGACAGTGTATGCAAGGTCACACCCTTGGGATATTTGCTTGCCAAGAGTCAATATGTCAGTGTCTAAATTGCTGACTCCGCACCCTGGATCCCCATTAGAATCACCTGGGGACCGTAAGCAACTCTACCACTTTGGCTGCACCCCAGACAGACTACATCAGAATCCTGGGGAGTAGCACTAATAGAGCCATACCGTTCAGAGCTCCCCAGGTGATACCAGGGTGCAGCCAAGATTAAAAAATACTAGCTTGCCTCAACAAAAAAAAAAAAGAAAATCAGAATTTTTTTATGCCTTGCCACTTGTAAATCAAAAATGTTTCCATTCCACATTAAAATAGTCTTATGAAACCAACAGGACCATTGGTCAAACATGGTAAACAGAATAAATAAACACCTTCTTAATAGGAAAGTATTATCTTCCTCTACCATCCGAGTCATGGAAAGAAATATTTTCACAGCCTAGAAATCTCAGCTACACGGCTTCAGGATTTTGTTTGCTCTTCTTGTTACAAGTTGAAAGTGATTTTTTATCTGCATTGCTCTTAGCTCTGCTTTTGAGTGACCAATATCTATGGTCCTTGAGAGATGAGAAGGGATACCCCAACCCTGAGGGTCAAAGCCACTGAAAGGGAATTACTCTATAGATAAGGAACACAGTGTAATCTGTGTCTTTCTTAGACCTTATAATGCACTTTCCCTTTGGTCGTTTATTTATTTAAATTGACAGATAAAAATGTATGCATGTGTACAACATGGCGTTTCGAAATATATGTACATCCTAAGATGGTTAGTTCTGTCAGGTTAACAAATACACCACTTCACGTGATTACAATCTTTGTGCTGATAATACTTAACATCTACTCTCTTAGCTTTCTGAAGTTTCAAATTTTAACTTTCATTGAACTCTTGGCCTTATTCAGCAAATGCCCTAATTATATTTCATCTTGAGTAAAATTGTTGTTTTCCTAAGCCTGGAGATATCAATATATGATGAAGCATCTGCTGGGCGTGAGGTACAAATGTTTGCATTCCCACGGGACATGTTTCAAAAAATCATATTTTCTTCTTATGTGCAACAAACTTTCTAAAATCTTCAAATTATGAGCATTTTTCTGAAAGATACATGTTTTTGACATCTGTGGAACAGATTTTTATCTCTGTTGTTGTCTATCTAGCCTTCATTTTCTTTTTAATAAGAATGCTTTATTTTAATATGAAATTATGAAAATCTAGCAAATAGGAGTTATTTAGCAATTAATTTTATTGTTCCTTTACCCATTAATTAATTTTGTATCACATATGACTGGCAATTTCTTCTATTTAGAGTCAGTCTTGTGACAGAGATTTTGAGTATGCAGAAAATAACTGAAATTTTTTATTTTACTTTGTTTTATTTTGTTTTGTTTTTGCGACAGAGTCTCAAGCTGTCAACCTGGGTAGGGTACTGTAGCGTCATAGCTCACAGCAACCTCCAACTCGGGCTCAAGTGATCCTTTTGCCTCAGTTTTTCTATTTTTAGTAAAGACAGGGTCTTACTTTTTCTCGGGCTGGTCTTGAATTCTTGTGCTCAAGCAATACACCTGCCTCAGTCTCCCAGGATGCTAGAGTTACAGGCTTGAGCCACTGTGCTTGACCATAACTGAAAATTTTTAACAGAAAATTTTCAGCAAAGATGGGTTCTTCGTCATAGCTTTGTGCCATAGCGTTTAAGCAGATATTACCACTGTTTTTTAATTGTGAACTAAGAGATTTAAGAAACAGTAGAATCCTGTCATATCTCTTCTATTGATATTTTTTGTAAAATACAAGAGTGAAATGCCCGGGCTGAGTACCCAGGTCACTGAGGGATATTCGTCAGCTGTCTCTATGCGAAGTTCGTTGTTGTAATGTAGCAAGTCAGAAGCAGCCAGGGAACGTGGGAGTGTAGATAAAGGGATGTTAACAAAAAGCTTCTCATTAGATAATCGGTGCCATAAAAGTTTGCATTTAGTTTTATGAACTGATGAACCTTGTGTTCCCATTGATATCAATAATTCATTTCACTGGGATTTAGACGCATCCACAGGTAACCTCCAAGTTCATTTGTATGCGTGTCAATATACTTAGAAACAGCGCATTTCTCTCTTTTAGTTGGTGGTGACTTATATGATTTTTGTTTTTCATAACATTTATTTATTGTCTGCACACTGTTTATTTCAACAAGAATTTTATGTGACTTAAAAGGATATGGTATATTTCATGTAGCAAATCAGAGTTTTTTTGATCATAAGACAAGGTTATCGTGGAAAGAGCACACGCTTCTTCATTTGCTGTGTGTGTAACTTCCCACAAGTTATTTAGTCTCTTTGAGCTTCACTTCCTCCTTTTTCAACTGTTTATCTTGCAGCACTGCTAAAAAGTTAGAGTTTAAGGGAGAGTAAGTTTTCAATACGTTAGTTTTCACGTCATCCTTTAAGATGAAGTCAGGCATCCTCAAATGTGCTTATTTCGCTAAATAAAAATTTGAATCATCTATCTGACTAAACTCTTCGTGTAATCGTACTATGAACTATCATTTCTGGAGCACTTACTTTGTGTCAAGTACTACTTTGTGCAAAACCCTTTTTTATATTTTCTTATTATCCATTATCTTATTTCAATCTTTACCATAATTTACTTTTAGTCTGTAAGCACCCTGGTCTTCTGAATAAAGTCAGTAGTAGTTATTAGCGTAGGCTCTAAAGAACGGCTTTTGAGGTCACTATGATGAGTCAAGATTTCGTCCCATAGTAAAAGAACATTCTCATTCATATTTAAAAAGTTACTGGTATGTCCATAATTATATTGTAAATGTAAATAGCAAGATATGTGCACTTCTAATTTATTACAGACAAATCAGTGTTTGAATGAATGAAATTATCTGAATATTTCAAGTAAGAATTGTTTTCTATGCAGTAATTATTTTAGTTTGCCTAAGACTGTTGAAATGTTGCTATACTACAAGTAATTCTTGATTTATTTATAAATACCACAATAAAAGAGTACAGATATTGATACTCTTTAGGAATTTCTAAATATTAAATAAAAAAATCTTCATTTTAGTAGCCTATATTTCATTTCTCCAAAACCCCCCCAAGATTCTGTATATTCTGTATTCCATGAAGGTTTTTTTTCAATCTCATACATCCCTCTTAAAAAACATTTTCTCTTTTGCTTTTTGAAATACTTATATGATCAGTGTCTAAGTTTTTTTTAAAATGCTAAACCTTTATCTCACTTATTCGAATATTTAGAATGGCATTGTATATTTTTTTCTAGAAATATTAAAAATCTGCCAAGTGAAAAGCAGTAAATAATTATATTTCTTACTCTCAGAAACTCATTACGGTAATAATGTAATGATATTTCTTCAATCATTAATGTTAAAAAAAATAAGACAAACTTTTCTGGTGTATCTAAGAAGAAATAGGAAGCATCGATAACCAACATTAGAAAATAAAAAAGTTTATTCCTTTAAAGTTGTAAGAGAACATTATAAACAATCGTGTATACTAGAAAATACAAACGAAATGGGGAGTTTCTCGGGACAACAAGTTTCCAAAATTCATTCAAGAAGAAAGCCTCTGATCAGAGAATTAATTGCCTTGGGGAATTTTAGACCTAGAAAATCTTTTGGAGACTATACAAGAAAATTGAGAATATTGACATCCAAAGTTTTATGGCAAACTGGAAATATCATATTCATTAGCTTTGGAAATTAGGAGGTCATGAGTGATTCCCTGGGGAGGAAAATTCAGGAGAGATGGCAAATGTCAGGATGAAAGATTGTGCAGGTCATAAAGAAGTTGAGGAGTAGCCGCATCATTCCAGACATTGGGCCACAATTGGAAAGAGAGAGAAAGGAAAGCAATGGGAGCTGGTGAAGGCAGTGGGAGCTGGTGAGAGCAGTGGGAGCTGGTGAGGGCAGTGGGAGCTGGTGAGAGCCAGTGAGCACAGTGGGAGCCAGTGAGGGAGGGCAGTGGGAGCCAGTGAGGGAGGGCAGTGGGAGCCAGTGAGGAAGGGCAGTAGGAGCTGGTGAGAGCCAGTGAGGACAGTGGGAACCAGTGAGGGCAGTGGGAACCAGTGAGCACAGTGGGAGCCAGTGAGGGCAGTGGGAGCTGGTGAGAGCCAGTGAGTGCAGTGGGAACCAGTGAGGGCAGTGGGAACCAGTGAGGGCAGTGGGAGCCAGTGAGGGCAGTGAGAACCGGTGAGGGCAGTGGGAGCCGGTGAGGGCAATAGGAGCCCGTGAGGGCAGTGGGAGCTGGTGAGAGCAGAGTAACAGAGAGCAGACAATAACAGGGTAGCTGGTACAGAGACATGGACAAAGAAAAGGTGGTGGGCTGGTTGAATGCAGAGATTGCCATAGATGTGTAGGCTAAGAGATTGTGCTAACTAAAAAGGGAGCGGGCAGAGCTGACCAAGGATGAGATCAAAAGTCATTACTATATCTGCTATTAGAAGTCAGATTAGTGGTTAGCCTTGGAGATCAATGTTGACTGGGAGACTGGGGATATATATATAAATAAATAAATATATATATATACATATATAATATATATATATTTTTTTAAGAGACAGAATTTCACTTTGTCACCCTCAGTAGAGTGCCATGGCATCACAGCTCCCAGCAACCTCAAACTCTTGGGCTTAAGCAATTCTCTTGCCTCAGCCTCCCAAGTAACTGAGACTACAGGTGCCCAGCACAATGCCCAGCTATTTTTTGTTGCAGTTTGTCCAGGGCTGGGTTTGAACCCACCACCATCAGTATATGGGGCCTGCACCCTACTCACTGAGCCATAGTTGCCGTCCAAGGCTGGGGTATTCTAAATTTTGATCTGAGTTATGCAGGTATATTCATTTATAAAAATTCATTAAGTTTTATTATATCTGTTGTCAATATAAAGTATATTTGTAAAAATGTGTTACGCTTTACTGTAATAACATGATACAGCAATTAAAAAATTTTATCCTGCCCCCCGAAAGTAGTTACAACGCAGCCAATCTTTATAGCAATGCTGTGAGGTAGATGCTGTTATTATCTTCATTTATGGACGAGGAAAGAGAGGTACAGAGATTTTAAGTACCATCAATAAATGAAACAGCAGTGTTGAAAACACACCGTGTGACAAGAGGGACCTACTTCTGGCTACTCTGTCACACTTGCCGTCACCTGAAAGGGGAAGGCCTGCTTTGGAAAGGAAAGGTGATGGCATTAGGAAGAAACTTCCTCGGCTCAGAGAACACAACAGAGATGGTCTGTACCTCATCGGTGATGTAGAAGGCAAGGGCATCTCACATAGGAGAACTGTGAGGATTAGGTTACATGGAAGAGCAGATAATATTGTCCAAGAGCAGTGGAAGGAATCAAGATGTGCAGACTCTGGGGTTGGAGTAGTTGTGTCGATTCTTCAGCCAACCACTCTTTTACAGTCCCTATTAAAACTGTGTCCTCTGCTCAGCACCCATATCTCAGTGGTTAGGGCGCCGGCCACATGCACTGGAGCTGGTGGGTTCAAACCCAGCCCAGGCCTGCTAAACAACAATGACAACAATAACAAAAAAAAAAATAGCGGAGTGTTGTGGTGGGCGCCTGTAGTCCCAGCTACTCGGGATGCTGAGGCAAGAGAACTGCATAAGTCCAAGAGTTTGTGAGCTGTGACAGAACAGCACTCTACTGAGAGTGACGTAGTGAGAAAAGGAAGGAAGGAAGGAAAAACTGTGTCCTCCTCCATTTCTTGTCCCTACACTTTCTAAGAACTAAGCCCTTCAGATGCCGGTGGAGTGAACTGGCTTTATTACAATCAATGTTTCCAGTACCAGCCGCGTGCCCTCCAAGCACATAGGCTGTAACTGCCTCTACCGTTCTAGGTCAGTTAAACTTCTTCCCTCAGCACCCTCCAAACTTGTCCAACACCCTGGGCTCACTGTATCCAGTGCTATTCTCTTCTTCCTTGTGACTTAATAACGTGGTCAATTTAGCGTGGTTTGGAGGGAGAAAAGAGAGATAAATCTGTCATGTATAATTATACATTTTGGATAAATGATATTGCTGATCTATAGGAAAATTCATTTTGTATATTGATCTCATTGTGTATGAAACAATGCATGTTAATCTTGCATCCAGCCATCTTGATCTTTTTATTTCTAGTAGTTTAAAAATTGATTCTGTCAGATGTTCTAATGAGAGGCATTCTCTGCAGTGATAACAATATTGTCTCTTTTTTTTATACTTGCTTTTTCTTTTATGGTTTTCCTAAGAAACTCCTGCACAGTTTAGAATCTGAGAGGTGATGGCGGACATCCTCCTCTCTTTGTAACTGATGGGAATTAATCTAATTTTACTATTGAACATGATTTTCACTATAATTTCCAGAAAGATCATCTTTATTAAGGGAGAATGCTCACCTCTGTTCATAATTTGCAAAGCATATTTTTAAGTGATCATCTGAAGTCTAGTAAATGCCTTCACATTTATTGATGTAATCACATGGCCTCTCGGCTCTAATGTGTTAATGTAATACATTATGCCGAGGTCACTTTTGATGAGGAATCGTCCCGCATTACTGGACACACTGATTTGAAACTGATTTATTACCCATTTACTGTATTTCTGGGTTTGATCTTTTGCTTAGCACTTTCACATTTATGCTAATAAATGAAAGTGGTTTGTAATTTAGTTGCTTATCTTGGTATAAAGTGTCATGATAGCTTCTTTGTCAAATGAGTTGGCTATATATTACAACAAGGGGATTTTATATAATTTTTTTATTAGAACTTGTCCATAAATTTTTCTGAATTTTTTGATGTATTTCTTCACGTGTTATTCTTTCATTATCCTATAATTTTATCTAATATTATTAGTTTTACCTCTCAGGCCCATTTTAATATTTTTTTTAGAATATCCTTTCATATAACGTTTTATGCTTGTATATATGAGATACTTTCTATAACTTTTTTCATTCACAAAAATCCCAGCTGCCTTAGAGTCAGCTCAGGTTTGATGGATGAATTTTCTGTTTTCTAAATTTTTCAGTTTGTTACTTTCTTATTTGATCTGTTTGAAATCTCTTCTAATTTCTTTGAGCAGCCCATTCATCTTCATGTTCTCTTGTTTTCTACTTAAGGCTCCAAATATCCTGAGTATTATCATAGCAAATCTCACCAAGTTTGATAAATATATTGCCTTAATTGTTAGTCAGTTCTAAGTAGTTTATAATATAGATTCCTAATTTCTCTTTAATTTGTTAATTATTTGTATAATGTTTTCCAATATTAAATAATTGTCAGAAAATTTGAGTTTTGATTTCTAATTTTCTGATTTTTTGATTTCTAATTTGATTTCTAATTGTAATTTCTAATAAATTTCTAATTTTTTGATTTCTAATTTGATTTCTAATTTATAATAAATTTCTAATTTTTTGATTACTAATTTGATTTCTAATTTTCTAATTGCAGAAAATTTGAGTTTTGATTTCTAATTTTGTTGAATTGTACTCTGTGAAAATGTCTGGTGTACTATAAGCTGTCTTGAATCCATTTTATTTCACTGTCTCTTCTAGGACTAGTTCCCCTCTGTAAATACTTCATTGACATTCTAAAGAATTGTGCATGTCTTGCTCTTATATATATGATTACAAAGAGAAAGTATTCATCACGTGTACTGATTGTGTTATTGGAGCCATCTATCTTATTTTTCCTCCATTTTTTGTGGCTTTCTGAGCGTTATGTCTTCAGTTCTTCATTACAGTCTTAGTTTGACAGTGTTTCCCTGCACTTTCCTCAGGTTGTGCTTATTATTCTTTGAAACACTGTTACTGTTTTCATAGAGATATGTTACTTCTGCATCTTCTTTGTGGCCCCCTCTTTTTCTCAGTATAAGAAGTCCCATTTCATCCCAAAGTTTTTCCCAGTGTTAACATTGTGACATCTGATTTTTACATATTAGCAATTGCTTCATAGAATACTTTCTGTCTTCATTCTCCATCTTCTTGTCTCACTGGGTTTGAGTATGTCTCTTCAAAATAAATTACTGGAATTAATAGAATTGTTTTAATCCAGTGTGAATGTTAATAATTTCTAAGCAATGAATTTACAGCAGTCTCATTTATTTTGAGGTTTGGAATTATTTTTATTTTCTTTTTTTCTACTTCTTATGTTTTCTAGGTTTGTCTTTTTACCCACCTTTTACTGGAGTGACAGATTTTTCTTAGTTCTGTTTTTTCTGCTACTTAATGAATATTGGTTTATACGTTGATATGGTTACTTTAGCATTTCTAGCATGAATATTCAAACACATCTCTCTCATCTCAAGTTAATCAGTATTTCTAATGTTCCTAAGAAGAAAAAACACCGAAAAGTCTCAGGCTAGTTTTCTTTTGCTCTGCTGCCTTATTCATCTCTCTTATATTTTCGCCTTTGATGATACGATTTTGCATCTTATATCCAGGTGGTTATAATTTGACAATGGTATGTCTGTGTAGATATTAAACGCTTATTTAAGCATCATAGATTTTGTTAGTTTTTTTAGCTATCTTTTATCTTCTTATTTTTCACTTGTATCTCATTTTCACCTCCTGCTGTTCTTTTTATTAGTGGTTTAGGTTGTCTACCCATTCGTTCGGAGAGGGTGTTGGGATAATAAACTTCAAAGTTCCTTTCAATTCTAAAAATAATTTTATTTCAGCCTCTCACTTGAATAATAGTTTGGCTGGGGGTAGAATCTCATCTTCAAAGTTATTTTCCCTGCAAATGTGGAAGATCTTATTACACTGCCTTCTTGTACCCTGAGTGGCTCGCAGGAATCGGATGTTAATCTCATTCTTATGTCTTTGTAACTAATCTTTCTTTTCACTCTGACAGCTTTTAAGATTTTTCTTTGTTCCCAATGTTCACATATTTCATCACAACATATCTTGTGTGTGTGTGTGTGTGTGATCTTTATCCTACACCCAGGAGAATTTTTTAAAGTTCTGTGTTATTTTCCTATCATCCTTTTTAAAATTCTGTCTTTCCTCCAATTTTCTGTTTCATCTTTGGGGCAAGTCTTTTAAATATATGCTGGAACTTCTGTGTCATCCGTGCATCATAATTCTTTTTTGCCTTCCATGTCTAAATTCCTGCCCCCAAGACCTAGCTTTGGGGTATAGTGTCCATCTTTCCTCCGCTCTCGTATGCTTTCTTTTTTATGGGACTTCTCACAGTCTATAGTTCTTCACAGTTCACGCTTATTTTTCCAATTACTTTGAGAAATCTCATCTGTTGTCTCCCAGGCTTTGAGGTGTACATGAGGGTGACAGGTATAAAGTCAGTGTTCCATTTGTCACCTTAATTCCATTTTAAGTTTTCTAATATCAGTCAACAATTCTCATCCTGTCTGACACTGATGAGACTAGACTAGTGTTTGGCAAAGCAGGTAGATCAGAAGAACTGGATGAGGAGCTGGAAGCCTAGGGAGTCACACGTTTGCAATGGTGAACAGTGAGGACCCAGCTCTGCTGGGAGTCAAGAGCCTACACATGCGGGTTGGATGAGGAAAAGGTGTGAGGCCAGGGGTCACAATGGTGGGTCCAGTGGTATCCGTAATTAAACAGTTGCCAAAACACGAACTGTTTATAGAAGAGGAGAATCAGAGCTTGAGGTTTACAAGTGAAAAAAGCCCTAGTTGGCACCCATATTTCAGGGGTTATGGTGCCAGCCACACACACACTGAGGCCAGGACCTGCTAAACGAGAACTACAACAATAAAAATAACCAAGCATTGTGGCGGGCACCTGTGGTTCTAGCTACTCAGGAGGCTGAGGCAAGGAAATCACTTAAGCCCAAGAGTTTGAGGTTGCTGTGAGCTGTGACACCACGGAACTCTACCAAGAGTGATATAGTGAGACTCTGTCTTAAAAAAAAAAAGAAAAGAAAAGAAAAGAAAAGAAAAGAAAAAGGTCTTAGTACTTAGGGGGATACAAAGGATGATTAATCTTTGGGAATTAGCCAATGTGGGATCTAGATTATCTAGAAGACAAAATCAAAGAATCCTGATCCTGGAACATTAAAAAGGCCATTCTTGGGGAAAGTGATGTGTCAAGTGGAAAATCATAAACCTTTGTTAAATTTCTATTTATAAAAGCTACACCTTAAAAAGACTGGTTTGGTGTTGCAACTTAGCAAGCACATCAGTAGGAAAATCACCATTTGTTCCATTATATTGAGTGTTTGGTTTTATGCTGATCGGCACTTGGTGATGAAGCTAAATGTAGTCACCTTTTCTATTTTTCTAGATTGTACATTTTGCCGTACTCTTCACATACAATTAGTTTTGTGACTTTAGCTCTCCTTAGTACACAGCCTTCAGTGTGAGATAGCTTACCTGCATACTTAGAGCACTTTCAAGAAGTGTATGAATATTTCTCCAGTCATGTTCAATGTCGCTACCGGTAGAAATAGTCCTTACTTCTGTTACTGCCCAGAGAGAGATGAATTATTGAAATAAATGTCAGCAGCCCCGAATTACACGTACTTTGGTTTGTGTTAGAATGAGAATGAATGCCAGGGAGTCCCAAAGTACCCAACACATTAAAAATATTTAAAAATTTCTGTATTTAGACATTATGCACTTCATTATTTCTTACAAAATTCCAATGCATCCAGTGCTTGGACTCTTGACATTTTGACATTGTGTGATGTCACTCCTTGATGATAGTCTCACAATGCGGGAGGAATAGCTTTGCTATCATGTACAACTGAGATGAAGCAAACGGGTGGATGGAAGTGAAATACAAATTGGAAGGAGTAACACGTCTTTGGATATTAAATGGAAGAGTTGTCGTTGAATTCAAATAGAGATCAGGGCCCACAGATCACAAATGAGCAAAGTAGTACGTCTGCAGATAATCAAACCTTAACCTTAAAAGAAAGGGTCGGTGTTTCAAGTATAAGCTGAATTACGTTGGTGAGAGCTGGTGCATTACACCTGAGATGGGGGCGTAGGTATGAGGAAGAGTGGTCAAGAAACCCACTACTTTGTCCTCTTTGTAATGGTAAATGTAAAACTAAATGGATTTAAGTACTACATGAAATAAGAAATCATATGCTGAAAAACAGCAATACCTTTTTTTGGTGCCTCTTATAATAATGATGATAATAGTCTTAATTTATTGAGCACCTGCTGTGTACCAAGCACAGTGGTACTGAGCTTCTAGCGCAGTCTCTGTGCTCATTGAGACAACCTGGTGAGATAAACATGCTAGAGGATTAGAAGAACCGGAAAGCTGAGTTAATATCTGGCAAATTTCAACAGAATAAACAAATAATGTGAATAATTTGGGCCTGCAAATAAAAAGTCTAATAAGATGTTTGGCAGTAGTGGTGGATCAAGGTAGAAATGAGAAGATGAGAATTATATTTTTATTTCCTTGCATTGAGGTGGGTTTTTTGTTATTTAGTCATACTGCCTTTGTTTGGCTATTTTTAAGTTTTAGAAACAGCCGTGAGAATGACAAAGGAAGGAATTCGTTTTGCTGCTGGTCTGGGTTATAAAGACTTGCATTTCAACAAGATTAACACAAAGAAATTATATCACTGATGAAAAAAATAGCACCCTTGACCAAAATGAAGCTGCTGACATTTTGCAGATGTGTTACAACTAATGGCTGGGATATTCAAAATGATTAAGTTGCATGAAGAGATATAGCTATAGAATCGTAGCTGTGTACTGCCAGTGACTTGATTAACTTTTCAAAATGATTTGATTAGGACACACATTGCAATGTAATACACAGAAGCAATGCAGTAAGTACTTTCAGATACATGTGTTATTTTTGTAGTATGCTCTTAGCCAAATCTGACTTTGCACTTTGCTGTTCTACCTTAAATATCAAACACATACAAAAGCCAAGTAATTGTTCCTTCTGAAAGGCTATTGCACTTGGAAATATAATCTTAACATCAACACGGATAAAACAATAAAGAAAAATTCTCAGTTATAAAGGAAGGATAAAGAATGTAGCCGAAATAATTATGCCAAGATGTCTGTGACTTAATCCAGAAAGAAAAAAAACCCATAATTCTTGTAATTATATTTCAAGGAAAACTTTCAGCAAAGCAGTAATTTCAATCTCCCTTGAGTTTAAATTTATATTCAAGGCTTTCCTCATTAAAAAAAATGAAGGCACAAATGGAATTAGGGTATATACATTTTTTATTATAGGTATTATATATAGCACAGAGAATATATGGCTTCTAATTTCTGTAAATAATTACTATTGTCCCTGAGGAGAGGTAGATACTTGAAATAAAAGCAATGAATCAGAAGTTAACGATGTTCTGAAAGCCACGTGACTTCTACCCACTGCCCAAACCAGGTTCCGTGTGAGTCTTTTTTGTTTGTTTGTTGTGTCTCCACAGAGCATCTGTACAACCACCACTGCGTTTTTGCATTTTTTCTTCCTGGCTTCCTTCTGTTGGGTTTTGACTGAGGCGTGGCAATCATATATGGCTGTAACTGGAAAAATCAGGACCCGACTTATCAGGAAACGCTTCCTGTGCCTTGGATGGGGTAAGCAGATTAATCCGCGCTGCCGTGCACTTGTTCGAATGTTTACATTGTGAAGCCGCAGGCTGGGGTCCCCGAATTTGATGTATGAAAGGGGAAGTACATGAGGATGGTCGTTTTTGAACATCTGTTGGTCATTTGTTATTTTAAAAAGGAGTAAGTATCGAATGGCCGTGTAGCTACTGAATTAACAGTCAAGAGTACCTACATAGTGTGAGCTGAGACCTGAGATATATACGAGCAGAAAAGCGAAGTGTTCTCTGTTAATATTTCCTGAGAACGCAAATGTTTTGAAACGCTCAGAGCCCAAGGTGTGGTGGCTCACTAGGCATGTGCTCCCTGCCAAAAAACCTTGCAGATTCCATTGCAAGAATTCTCAAAACAATTAAGGAATAAAATGATTCATCCCATGGGGAGAACGCCATGTAAAAGATAAATGAAACCTTACAGCTACTCAGTGGGGTTCTCAACGTAAAAACAGACTGACTGAGAATTAACTATAATTTTATTTATATTTATTAGGAACAGTTTCTCTCAAGTCACCCTATAGCATAGACATCTCAAAAATCTATACCATAGGGCCAATTCTAATGACACCCTAGTTCATTTAAGAAACTAGTTTTAGAAAAATTCCCACTTTTTTCATGTTTACCTTTGCATTTTAAAAGGCTCACTCACGCTAAGAAACTAGAAAATTTTAGACCAAATACACAACAAATACCAATTGTATTAGAGGATGGCAAATACAATGCTAGAGAGCACCTGGAAAATTACAATTAAGTGGACTTAAAACAATACCAGAATAATTCATGGTGGAAAATGAGGACCCAGAACGTTTAAAGATGGCTCAGGTTCCAGCAAGGGTCTCCTGTGTCTGACTAGTGTGTTAGGAGTTTATGGGAAGGCACTTAAGAAGGTGATGGATGTGTTTTGCTTAGACTTTCATAAAATTTGTGTCTGGTTTCCATGACAAAGACTTCGAAAGCTGAGCTACTATTGAATCGAGGGACACTTTTGTCATGAATCGTGACTTGTCCCGTAGGTCCAAGAAACACAGAATTCAGATAAAAGAACATATTTTTGATGAAGGATAAAGAGTAGTGATTTGTAGGATTAGTAAAGACTTTATTTAAAATTGTTGCTAATGATCTTGAGAAGAGAGTTTGCAGTTGCTCTCTAATTCAACAGCCCGTATTAAGCTACTGTGGGTCGCAAAAGCTAAACCAGTGGTCCTAGATCGTCAGAAAGTCTGTGGGTAGGCAGAATTGTGGCATACGAGTCTCATTAGGGGCAAGTGAAACATGATGACTTTAGCAAAAAAAAAAAAATTAATCCAAATTGTATGGAAAGAAGACGAATTCTTCTGTTATGACCCAGGAGAGAACTTTTTATTTTTCTAATGAACTTGGTCCAGTCAATCAAAAAAGTCAACAAATGATATGTGTGAAGGAGGGGGGCAAAGAGCAGGTGGAAAAGAAGAGGGGCCGGCAGGGAATATGCTTTCTATATGACACAGTGATTATTTATGATGTCATATGTATAAAAATAATTTGTGCTGTTATTTATATAGAGTCACCAGTATTTTATTCAAAAATATGACATGTCCTTCTGAGATGTTCTTCTTCATGAGAGAATGTGAAGTTACTGTAGGAGACTCACAGAAGAGAGAATAGGCAGAAGGATGAGGCACGATAGGGCGAAAAAGATGGGCAGAGAATGCATCTGAAAAGCAAATGTGATCTTCCTGAAAAGAAGGATAACCAAAACTTGAAATAACTTCAGGCAGCGTAAATTAGACATAATTCTATTTACCAAAGTACAAGGAGGTTCCACTGATCTTGAATGAGGTAAATGTGATTTGCACAAATATAAACTAAAAAAAAAAAAAACAGATGCTAGGTCATAATTAGAACACTTGTACAGGTTAATTGAACTCTGTTTCTACATTCTTTTTATTATAAATTATAAAGTAAACATTAACTGATAGTGTTTATTTTTTCATCTTCTTGTAAGTCCAACTTGATGAGCATCGGTGTGTGGCCAACTGGATGGTCCAGTCTGTGATATTTCTTCACAGCAAAACATCCAGTTTTTGCCTTTCTGATTTTATAACTATAAATTTCCTTTATAACAGTGCAGCCCCTGAGGGTAAAATAACTTAAAAGGTATACTAAATCTCTGTTATTACTTCCCTTTAAACCCATGTCAAATGCGGTGGTAACCTAGCAACATCGGAGAATTGCAGTAAGTTAAAAACTCAGGTGTCGCTCTCACATTTTTTGTACTTGGGAAAAAAAAAATTGTAAGGGAACCATACTTTGTGAAGTGATTCATCCAGAGGTAGCTGCTGTGATTTCATCATCCAGAGTTTGTCCTGGCTTTGCTTGGATCGATAAGCCCAGTTCTTGTTACTGAATATGAAACATGACATTGCTTTTCTTACAGGATTACCAGCACTGGTAGTGGCCACGTCCGTAGGCTTCACCAGGACGAAAGGATATGGCACTGATCACTAGTAAGTCCATCCCCGGTGATAAATCACGTTTATACTTAAGCAAATCATCAACTAGTCCTCAGTAGTCTTGGCCGACACTGTCAATGGCTTGCGTTTTGTCCCAGAGTCATTAACAACGGTGGAAATTGCTTTGGTGAGGCATGGTGTAAGGTAGCTGTGCTGTGCCGCCCTTCTGAATCCTTATTTCAATGTAAGATCAGGGTATTTGGATTTGTAAACATTTCACTATTTATAGCACACATTCCATCTCAAGGACTTTTTTTAGAACTGGATAAATCTGGACATGTTTACCTTGTAGAATGTGATTCTACTCTGAGCTTCTAATTTCCTTGACCATAATGGATATTGTTGTTAACCATATTTTTCAGATTAGTTGAAGTTTTGTTGCTCTGTTGGGTAGCAATACATACTAAAAATTATGGATCGGGAGAATCAATAGATTCCACGTGGGAAAATGCATGAGCCAAGGGAAGAGTTAGGAGGAGCAGCACCTCATTTTACAGCTGTCGTGCCGATAAATGCTATGCAGGAATTGATAAAGCTTAAATTTGATATTTCAAATCTAGAATGTTTTACTTCATCTGCTCTCAAGTTGAGGAGGCAGTTGACAAATGGGAACAGGGGGTGCATCTTACTAAAGGCCTAAGTTTTAAAGTATGATGTTCCATTTCATTGTCTCCAGATTTGAGGTAGAAATCACTGGTAATTCGGCCCCCTGATGGCTTCAGTCGAATTGCCTATATACCAAGAGGTATCACTTCACCTTCCCATCCTAAAGAATTTAAAGAGCTTCTGTCATCAGAACATTTTTTTTTCCTTAATATAATCTATATTAGTGAAAACAATTGTGACAGCACTGCTATTAGATCGCAGAGCCCCGCTTACTACAGCACTATTACCTGAAGTTGTCACTTTTCACAATGGCGTAACTGTATTGAGATGAACCTAGTATTTAAAAGGTGCTGTATTGGGAGTATGAAAAAAATATATAAATCTATATACAAAATACCTAAAATCTATAGGATTATAGATGTTGTGGTTCCTACTTTCAAAAAGTTTATAATGAAAGCCAAATAGAATGCAACGAGTCATGTATTTATTTTATAACTATGCATTTTCTTTACAACAGTGTAAACCCTGGGACGGGGGGGGGGGGAGAAATAACCAAAAAGTCATACGAAATCTCCTTAGCAAACCTTAAATGATGTACTAAATCGCAGCTTAAAGATCAGCGTACGCAAAAACGCAGCAGAAATTTAGTCACGTTCTCAAAATTAATAATGTTCTTCCAGCCTAGAGACTTTTATTCTTCAGGCATTTCATAAAAAATAATAATAGATATTAAATTGTCCACCTCAGAGTGTGGAAGTTAAATTTTATCTGTCTGCTGGTACAGCGAAGAACAGTAACTAAGTGCAGGATTTAAACATACACACGTAAATGTGTATCCACGTGTTGATAATATGCATGTGTGTGTGTGTGTGTGTGTGTATCTGACTACTAGATTGTAAATGTTACTCAAGTGTTTACACAGAGTAACGTTCATCCTATTTTATCCTATCGAGTGTACAGTTCTATGAGTCCTGACAGATCTCCGGGCCTGTAACCACCGTCACAATCACTACAGAGCACTTCCTTGTTAGATTCAGAAGAATTAGTGTTCATTGTTGTTACTTTCAAAGGCAGCACGCTGGTGCTGTGGACTGAGAAGAAATAGTGAAAGGATTGAATGCAGAACAAGGGGGCATGAAATAGTGGGCAGTCCCTTATGCTCCCCTCATCTTGACTCTCCTGGATCACACAGGTGCAGGTGGGCCCCCCTGCAAAGGCTCCAGCTCTGAGCACCATTCCATCTTCCTGCCCTTCTCCTGCCAGAGAATGAATGCTTTTCTCCAAAGCGGTTATCACGTCTCTATCAATGCAAAAACCTACATCTCTTGGTGAATTTATCCACTGAAACAGACACAGCTACAGTTATTTTTATTATTATTTAAAACTTATCTTCAGGCTTGGTGCCTGTAGCTCAGTGGCTGAGGGTGTCAGCCACATGCACCAGAGCTGGTGGGTTTGAATCCAGCCAGAGCCTGCCAAACAACAATGACAACCACAACCAAAAAAAAGGCTAGGCGTCGTGGTGGGTGCCCTCTCAGCTAATTTTGAGGCTGAGCAAGAGATAATCACGTAAGCCCAAGAGTTTGAGGTTGCTGTGACCTGTGACACCATGGCACTCTACCCATGGCAACATAGTGAGACTCTGTCTCGAAAAAGTAAATAAATAAACAAATTTATCTTCAGTGAATTTTCTTAGTCGTGTTTGGAAAAAATGGTATCTGAGGGGAAAAAAAGCATCTTAATGTAGATTATCCATTCCTTGCGATGATGGCTTTTAAACCAATTTCACCCAACGTCTCAATGGCCTCAAGAAATAGCAGTTAAATAGCATGGGTAAGACTCTAAAAACACACTGTTCTTGCTTTAAAGCACATTTGAAAAATTCAGTAATGGATATAAAGTAGCAATTTATAAAATGTAAGTAATAGTCACCTTTGTAATAAAAGTAAATACAGAAATCTCGCTCCAAGAGTAATTTGTGTAAAATGTTTTAATTTCCTGAACATAAGGCCTTATAATAAAAGTCTCTTTTCAGTGAGAGGTATATAGTATTTCTCACTCATGAAATGCTCTAATGTGACCTTTTCTCTTTTATGTCACCTACATATTCTTTTAATTAAACGTCTTTGAAATGTGCCAAAATTCCAAGCGTAACTGTGCAACCTAAGTTATTCACATTACCCTTTAGCCTTTAGTCTAATACTTATCACAAACCTTTCTTAGTTTTTATCTAATTTTTTTTTTCAGCTGCTGGCTTTCCCTGGAAGGAGGACTTCTCTATGCTTTCGTTGGGCCTGCAGCCGCTGTTGTCCTGGTAAAACATTGAAATCAATTTCCGTCTTTTTTTTTTAGCAAGAGAAGACTACTTTGGTTCAATTAGAGTGGCGATTTTGATAATGTGTTTTGGTGTAAATTTTAAAGTTCAGTGAGCCATTGATTTCAATGTCAGTTGATGTTCAGTCTTTCATTACTCCAAAATATTCTTATTTTGAATATGAAGAATATTAAACTTGGGTACGTGGTATTTCTCTTGCGGTCATTTCAGATTTGTGGAAACGTTTGAGTATATCTTAATAAATGCTTTCTCTTTAGTGTATAGAATCTCATCATTTATTATCATTTCACTTTATATTATTCTGTATGATCCCTGCACTCAGTTAGTAACAGGAAGAGCTCTTCAAGCTACCAATAATGTAAAGAGAATATCTAGCAAGTGTTCTCAACCTCAGTGGAACTGACATTTTGGACTGGATTTTTTTTTTCCTATAGTGATTGTCCTATGTATTTAAGGATGGTCAACACGTCCCTTCCTTCCCAGTGGCACCCTCCAGTCATAACAATCAAAAATGTCTCCAGACTTTTTCAACGTTCCCTGTGGTGCAGAATCACCCCGATTCAGAATTACTGGCATAGGTTATATATAAGGATTTAAAATTTGTCTTTTCAGAATCACAAAGTAATTGCTTAAAATTTTAAGTTGCAGTAACATGTAAATGTTCCCACCAATTTGCCTTTCTCTCTCTCTCTCTCACTTTCTTTCTCTGGATTTATTGATTACAAATCTTTCTTGCCCAATATAAATCATTGGAGAAAATAAGGGAGAGAAAAAAATGACCCAAATTAAACATGGAGATTCGTATCACTGTGCAATTAGATTTCTAGTTGGAAAATTGCCCTTTGGTTTCTTGAACAATTTATTCAGTACATTGGGAGCTCATAACATCTTTCTTACTAACTTGGAGTGTGTGACATTTTTCCTCCTTTGAAGTCTGTTCTCCTTCCTCTAAGCTGTAACAGAGAGCAGAACCTGTTCTTCACAAGAAACATAAAATCAAGGCATGAGGCTTAGCGCATCGGGAAATCAAAACTATTAGACACAGCTTTGTCTGCTGCATTGAATTTTTATGTAATCAATTGAATTATTTCCCTTTGCTGCCAGGTTAATGTACGTATAACCCTGAAATGAGGAGACAAAGAATATGTTTATAATTGAAATACCAAAGTATGGTCTTTGGAGTGGTGACACGTTCCCTCGTGATTAGGTTGTAGATTAATGGAAACGGTGGAATACATGTGTTCATTTAATTCAAATAGTGAGAAGCAGAAAGATGAATAGCATTCACTTGGTTAAATGGCATCTTATCAGGAACGAGGAAGACTGACATCTTCCAGGTCCCTACTTAATAGATGTACTTTGGAGCTTTGTTACATCAGCAATTAAACATATTTCAGATTTCTGTGCACAGATTGTATTGGCAGGGGTTGAGACTGCCCCAAAATTCTGTTGCCCAGGAGTGATGGAAGATAAGGGGCAAGAAGGGGATTTTAAAAGAAAAGAAATGTCTTTATTATCTTGGTTTCCCCATTAGACTGGATTCTTTTATCTGTGGAAATAGTGTGAGACCCACAGATGCTGGTCACAATCAACTGTGACAAATAGACTCCTGTAGCTTTTCATAATTTTACTTGAAAAATAAAAACACATGCAATTTTATTTCACCCGTATCATGAAAAGGACCTTTTAAGTGAGAGTCGGAAAGTCTTAGAAAATAATAAGTGTTCACTAGAGCATATTGTAAACATTGGGGCTAGTGTCCTTTGCTGGAAGGATTCTGGAGAGTTGAATAGACTTTCCTTTTTGCCTAGGAAAGCACAGAGCAGCAGAATGCCCCCCAGCCCCCAAAAAGGAAGGAGCACACTATGTTAGCAATTTGGACATTCTGTCCCCCCTGCGGTAAATGGTGACAGCATCAGTGCCTTTGGCTGCCAGGGTTTGCCTTAGCCTTTGGCAGTAATACATGGAGCGAAGCTCATTTAACCAGCTGATTCTATTCAGGATTGACTCCAAGTGAAGAATGTCAGATTGGCATATATGGTACTAGGCAACTGAAGTTTAATTTCACCCCAGGGCTAGCAACAAAGCATGGAAACTAAATGTGCTTAATGTACTTTACAACCATGAAGTTGTGCACTTCTGTTCAACTATTCTTTATGCACTTAAATAATGTTTGAGAAGTGCTACCTACCAGGACTATTGTGAACACATAATTCTATGGTGGTTATAAACTGACAAAAGATGATTTTTCAGGAGGAACAGGGACTTGATTCCCTTCAGTATCATTGAAAGGTCAACTTTGTTTCTGTTTGACAGGTCAACATGGTGATTGGCATTTTGGTATTTAATAAACTTGTTTCCAGAGATGGGATCCTAGATAAAAAGCTCAAACACAGAGCCGGGTAAGCTGCGATTGGTAGATTTTGAAGGTTCTTTACCGGTGACTCCCGTCCTCCAGTTCCAGGTCATCACTGATTGCATTTGACTGTGCCTTGAATTTTGTTCTTGGTTGTGCTAGTGCTTCTGGTAGATTCTGTCATTCAAAAGTTTCCAGTGTGCTGTTTTTAAGGAATATCATCCAAAATCTAAGAACAACATAACAGACCATTTAAAAACCTGAGTTTATTTGTGCATACTGCCTGCTCATCCCTTCTTATGTAGGATAAATGTGAAGGCTAGACTTAATGTAGTTGTCTTTAGGTAAGGGTTCAAAGAGCTCCTAGTTTGGGTTGCAAAGGACAGGAGGTAGATTGGACAAAACATTGGTATATGACACAACAGAACTGGGACAAGTAAACCTAACCAGGGGAAAATGCTGCATTTTCTTTGATTAATTGTATATATCAGAAAAAGATAACAAAAACTATTTTTTTCATGTATTTTCTCTTTTTTTGGCATTTTAAGTATAACTGGCTATAATTTGATCACTTATGGGTGAGAATTTTAAGTCTTTTGTGCTCTTATAATCTATGTAATGATTTACAAGATAAGATAATCCAGGTATTTTTTTTCCCTAGTAAAAGACTAGTTTTAATGGCTTTCGTTATAAAAATTTAATATCATTTATATCAAACATTAGAACTGCAATAATGTAATAAAAATATCACTGGAGGTTCCTTCTTGAGAGAGGAATTTCTTCTCTCAATTATAGCCTTTTTTCAGTACAGATAAGTTTTCATAACACCCTAAATAGAAAAACTGGAACTTAGTACAGACACTGAGCTATCTTTTTTTCTTACATTTTTTTTTAATTTCCAAATATTGAGGAGGTACAATGCTTTTGATACATAGCTTGAATCAGGGCTATACATGTGCCCATCACCCAAGTAGTGTTCATTTTACCCTTCAGGTGGGATTTTACCCACCTTATAATCAGTAAAATAAACTGATCATACTGAATACCAGGTATCGAAACTCAGCTCAGCCATCAGTGGCATAAACAGAGGTAATTTAAACCAAAAAAGGAAAATGAGGGGCAGTGCCTGTGGCTCAAGAAGTAGGCTTGAACCTGCCGGCCCCAAATACTGGAGCTGGTGGGTTCAAACCTGGCCCTGGTCAAAAACTGGAAAAAAAAAAAAAAAGAAAGAAAAATGGGGGGTTTAGTGGTTAGGATAAAGCTTTGAAGTCAAACAAAGCCAAATCCGGCCTCTAGCCCTGCAGTCTACCAGCTCTGTGTGTGTATCCTTGGGCAGGTCACTATCTTTTTGCAACTCAGTGTCTTCTTCTGTAAATTGTAGGGGAAAGCCTCTCGTCTCTTAGCTTATATGAAATGGAGGGTGTCCATGAAGTTCGTGTGCAATTTAAAATAGTTTAACATAGTAAATTGCACATGAACTTCATGGACACCCTGTGTAATGTGTACAAAGTGTGTATTCAGGTACCTAGTAAATAGCAAGTATCCACTCATCATTCTTACTCTGAGTGAAATAAGAACGCCAACTGGAACAGGTGAAGTTGTTTTCCAAGGTCCCTGACTATCAATCAAGGGTCTGTGATTCCACCATTCATGGTCATGAAAAGAGGTGAGAGCATCGAAATGACTTTAGTGCTGAGGATTTATGAAATTCATATCAATTAATTATCTCATGTGTAACACCCAGTTTGATTCATAGAGCTCTTTGTAAGAGATAGCATAGGTTTAGAAGAAATGATAATATCACTGCATTATTTTTAAAATTATCCCTTTTAATATATATATTAGCCAAGAAATTCTAAGTTCAAAACCTTTAATTCTAACAGTATGTTTAGAAGTTGTGTATATTTCATTAGCAATAGTGGGTCTGTGTTCTTCTAGTTCAGAGGCCACTGCCAGAGAAATGAACAGGTTAGAAAGGCAGAATTCTGAGCTATTGATAGATTAATGACTTTAGTTTTGAAAAAAATATTGCTAATTGGGCGGCACCTGTGGCTCAAAGGAGTAGGACGCTGGCCCCATATGTTGGAGGTGGCGTGTTCAAAGCCAGCCCTGGCCAGAAACTGAAAAAAAAAAAATATATATATATATATATATAGCTAATATAAAATCCTTTTAAAGTTTAGGTAAGTATAAGTTGAAATTTGTTCTCTATCTCAAAGCATGATTAAAATAATTTTAGAAGCTACATTTGTTCAAATAATTTCAGTTCATAGAGAAGTAATGAGTATTATAGTACAGAAAGTCTTCAGTTAAGAACAAATAATCAAAATTACAGAAATATTGAGCAGGATGCCAATTTATTGACTTGACAATTGCTTTTTCAATTTATAAAAACCTTTTCAGGTTATTTGAATAAGCATACATATTAAGCTTTTTTTATGCAACTCTGTGATTATTTAGAAAAGAATATTACATCAGGGTATTTCTTCTTTTTCTATTTCTTTGTTCCCTTCTTTTTATAATCACTTATTAGAAATGGCCAAGCTCATAGTTTGCACTCAATAAATATTTATAAGGAAATGAATGAAAGAATGTTTAACAAACAATAAAATAGTTTGACAAGATTTACAATACCCAAGCTATATTAAATTTTTTTCTAATACACAGAATGTATTTACCAAAGGGAGATTTATTATACAGGGTAAAATGTCAGGTATCTTTTAGAACATCTTAAACATAAAATTTAATTTTCTCTATTTTTCGGCAGCGGAGCTTTCTTATCTACTGTTTCAAACTGCTTTAAGTTATCTACCTGAAACGAAGCAGACTATCAGGATCTTTCCCAAATTTCATGTGACTTTTCCAAAGCAGAAGGGAAGATATTTCCTTTCCAGGGAATATTTTAGAGTATTAACAATCAACCCTTATGGGAAAGAAAAATAAAATTAAGAAGGTAACTTGGGAATTTGTCAACCTTGAGTATCCACAGTAATGATCGGAGGAGACCAAACAAATTGGGATTGTGGATACGTGCCTTGGTGGATGCATTTGTTATATTTAAACAGATGGACAATTCAACCTTTTTTAACCAAACTTTTTATTTTACAAATGCATAATTTCCTTTGTATGAAATAAATAAGATTTTATTTTTCACCGCAGCAACTCAATTTAGCATCTGGACTATATGTTCTTTACATTATATTAAATTCTATAGTGGCCATAGAAACCAGGAAAAATGTCACGTCTCTCTAGGCCACTAATCTTTCTTCTACTTTATTCACATTCAATAATAGGAGGCCAGAGGTATCAAATCAACTGGTCCCCATCCTGATTTTCAGAAGTTAGCCCTGAGTAAGGGAAGTCGGTATAGGCCTCAAATAAATCTCAAATAAAGACAAATAAGCACTTCAAATACTGAGATAAAATTTATTTTCGGACAAGACCATACTTAGATTAAATCACAATTTTCAGGACGAGGATAGTTGCTTGTACATTGTTTACTCAAAATTAGTTTTTAGCAATTATTGGCTTTTCAATCTTGTGTCAGAGCCTAAAGACAAAGTATCTACTCAATTGAGAAAGAAGCCATGTTCATGTTTAAAGCCCAAGTACCCACTAGCCTATCTTCAGTGATAAAGGAAATAAGAAATGACTCATCCAGGCCTTTTCCATATGAATCTGATCAGATTGAATAAAGAAACTCAAAGGTATAGTTAGGGCAGTGGAGCACGTTCCTATTTGCTCCTCAGAAAAAATCTATGGAACTTTAAAAAAGACAGAAGCCTGGAACTTCTTAAATTAGAGTCTTTGGGGCTGGGGACAAATAGCTGATCTCTGTGGAGATCACTGGTCCAAGTACTCTTTGGGAGTAGTTTTAAGCAGATCCCGTGTCCATTGAGGCATTTGTGAACTAAAGTAGGTAGAATATTGTTTACATATTATTTTGAGAAGTTTGGGCCCCTGGGGTTGCTGCACATGTTCTGGGTTAGATCAGTAAAGTGAATGATTTAGTATTGTCGTCCCCAACTTCGAAAGCTTTGATTTTTCTCGTGGGGTCTGTTGATCAAGCTATATACTTAATAGATTTCCTATTTATTATCTCACACGAGAACTAGTCACAAATGAGTACACTTATTTAAAAGAAACCAGACATTCTAAATGGTGAGCTGCTTCCAATTTTCTCTCTTCTGCCACTTTTGTTATATACATAGTAATGTTACCTGCACTAATACATTATTATTATTTCTAAAGATCTTACAGGGTAAACATAGTTGAGATATAGACAGCCCATGGGAACGGACTAATGCATCACACCACAGAATATTATCTCAATGCATTTCGAATTTTAATTCAAGTAACTCCTTTTGGTCTTTGTTTGTGTTCTAATAAACCCATCATTTTCAATGTACACCCTTTTAAAGCAAAATGCACACAGAGTTTACCTGGGCAGAATGACTGCTTCTGTGATGTACCAGATGGAGTCTGAATTGTTTGGATCTGAGTTTACCTGTAGAATCCTCTAGAATAGAATAGACCATTTCAATGCTATGAGGTTGGAGTCTATAACTTCAGAAATTTCTGAAAGGATATTTTAAACTTTATTATGTCAAATGGGTTTTATTAAAGCAGAAAATGATCACTCTTTATATTATCAACTAATATTTCATTAAGTTTCATCAGCCCCTATATTCAGATCATCTGAAAATGTGGACGGTACATCGATGCTATAAGAAATTTCAAAATATGAATCTGTTGAAATAAAAGCTACATGTTTAAAAACTAATGGAAGTCTCCTCAGATATATCCCTTTCTCTATTGAAACTCTGAGATAGATGTTTACATTTCAGAAGGTTTTAACTGATGTATGTGCCTTCCACAAATAACAACGAAACTCCTTAAAGCTAAGAGTCCTAACATGTTTGATTGTCAGAGGTCTGAATGAAGGATTCTCACTGTGTGTCTACACAAGTACGTGCTTAACTCAGTATATTGGGCAACTTTGAGCTATAGACTTAGTGCCATTTAAGGTGTAAATGATATAAATATGCTTTGCATGCAACTAAGGCCCATACTATTGTAAGGTAAATATTACAAAGATAATATAGACTACAAATGCATCTTTGACAATGGTCTAGAGCATTCAACTTTGATAAGTATACTTTTCTGCATGAAATTGTATTTAAAAGCTAACTTGTGGCAGAACCTTCTTTTTCGGTGACAATTCAATATTTTGTTCTTTTTGTGGGTGTTCTGTTTGTTTGCAGTCAGATGAGCGAGCCTCATAGCGGTTTGACACTCAAATGTGCCAAGTGTGGAGTAGTTTCAACAACAGCTTTGTCAGCCACCACCGCCAGTAACGCCATGTTAGTCCCAATCATTTACATCTTCTTGTTACGAATCTTTTACAGTGCATGTGAGAGAATGCTATGATGCAAAAAAAAAAAAAAAATGTGTTTGTTAATATAAGAGCTAAGAGCATACTTAAATATTCGTAATTGGTAACTGCCTTTATACCTATTGTGGGATAGTCTATAAAAAAATATAAACCTCTCAACTGTTATCTGCTTCGTGGTTTCCAAGTTAGCGGTCTTGGTGCCACATACAAGAATGCTTTGCTGAACGGGGATTTGGTGCTGGCCTGGGGCGTGATGTGCAGCCACCTCATGTCCCTCCCTCCTGTCTCTCCACAGGGCGTCTCTCTGGAGCTCCTGCGTGGTGCTGCCCCTGCTGGCATTGACGTGGATGTCCGCAGTTCTGGCCATGACAGATAAACGCTCCATATTGTTTCAAATCCTTTTTGCCGTGTTTGATTCATTGCAAGGCTTTGTCATAGTCATGGTCCACTGCATTCTTCGAAGAGAGGTGAGAAATGTGATTCTTGTGAGAGAGAAGAGTGATGATTAGAAGGGTTTTTTTTTTTTCCTAACAAGCGTTATCTTTTATTTTGATATCTTGATCTTCAGATTAAAGTTGGTCTCCTTCACTGGCAGTCACTTAGGAGTTAAAGGTGATGGGTAGATTTAAGGCATAGCTCAGGAGGGTGCCTGGAGCTTTAGTCTGGAAGTGATATAAACATATGGGACTATGCAGAGGACATATGGCCAGAGGAGCCAAGGACCAAGGAAAGTAGATTAAAGAGAGGATATAGTTTCCTCTATGTGGGTATATATTAAATCATCTGCTGGCTTCACATTTGTATTGAGTACACTGGATACTTGCTCCTCCAGTCTTATGATACTTTACTAAGAAGAATGTGTTTCAGCTCCATCCAGGTTAATACAAAAGATGTAAATTCTCCATTTTTTATGGCTGCCCAGTGTTCTGTGGTATACATGTACCACAGTTTGTTAATCTGTTACTGGGTTGATGTCTGTTTAGGTTGTTTCCATATCTTGTTGATTGTAAGTTGAGCTGTGATAAACAATCTAGTGCAAATGTCCTTAAGATAAAAATGAAAGTTGGAGGGAGGGGAACAAGGGAGGAGGGAGAGAAGAGGAGGGAAGGGAATTGGTGTGCTCACACTCGATTGACAATATAAGGGTATATGTTGCACCTCTTGGGTGTGGGACACAACTCCAGGAAGGACTCTAACAAAGGCAAACATCTTAACCTAGTTGTTTATATTTTCACATTAATCTGAAAATTTTTAAAAAGTATAAAAAAGAAAGAAAGAGAGGATTCAAGAGTGATTGTTAGAGATATGTCTCTTAGAACAAATGGTAGATGAGAAGGTAGGGTAGCATATGTTTAAAATACATAGTTCAGGAGCCGGGCATGGCGGCTCACGCCTGTAATCCCAGCACTCTGGGAGGCCGAGGCAGGTGTATTGCCTGAGCTCACAGGTTCAAGACCAGCCTGAGCCAGAACAGAACCACTTCTCTAAAAATAGCCAGCCATTGTGGCAGACACCTGTAGTCCCAGCTACTTGGGAGGCTAAGGCAAGAGAATCTCTTAAACCCAAGAGTTTGAGGGCCGTGGCACTCTACCAAGGGCAACAAAGTGAGACTCTGTCTCGAAAATAAATAAATAAATAAATAAGTCACATAGTTCATAAACCCATTCCCTAACTCATGCTTCCTCACTCAGCAAATCCTCATTCTTCATATTAACTAATTTTATTGTAAACAGAAAATGTTGGAGATGAATGAATAGTTCTTTTGTCTCTATACCAAGTTACAGTTAAGGTTACTAAACATTAAGGATTTTGACATGAATATTTACTCTCAGAAAATACTAGCAATGTGCACAGTGGGACATGCCAGGCAGTAATGGTCCCCAGTAGCTATAGACCTATAATCACGGCATTTCCCTGGGTCATGATTGAGGTTCACTGTCAGCAGTCAGGGAAGGAAGAAGTCATCCTTCATGAGTGGAGATATTAACTAGCTCCAAATCCAACCAGAGCAGTGAGAGATTTCAGACTTGAGTTGTTTAGGGATAAAACATTGTTTTCCAACCTGTGTGCAAATTATTCTGAATGCTCGCAGGCGCTGACACAGTATATACAAGGTTTATGACTCATTTTAGCATTTACTCTAGGGATGAGTGGTAACAAAAACACACACTGACACAGCGCCATGCTAGTGATTTTGAGAAAATGGTCCACGCTGTCATTTTGCATTACCTAGCTTGTTTGAGATCTTTATTATGATGTGCACGTCGCAAAGAGAGACATGTGAGGATAAATACACACCACATCGTTTCCACAATGACATGTGGAAGGAACCAAAGGCTCTTACCTGCTTTACCAGATGGGGATGATGATATTTCTGAGCTATTTTAAAAAGTTACAGATGTCAGCAATATACCTACATGCATATTCTAAGAACATTCTATGGGAAAAAAGAATGAAAACAGATGAGGAGGGACCTTACATTGCAAGAGGGGGAGAGTATTGCCTCATTTAAGAAATCTGATGTAGTGTACGGTTTCCAAGCCTTACTATTCCTTCATTACAAATGTCCATGTTGAATATCAGTGTTAACAATCTTCCAAGGACAGAGCTCTTTATAGGCCCAAGGAGTGAAAGTTAAAAGGAAATTGAGGCTCCGCGCCTGTGGCTCAATCGGCTAAGGCGCCAGCCACATACACCTAAGGTGGCAGGTTCAAATCCCCAGCCCGGGCCCGCCAAAACAACAATGATGGCTGCAACCAAAAAATGGCTGGGCGTTGTGGCGGGTACCTGTGGTCCCAGCTACTTGGGAGGCGGAGGCAGGAGACTCGCTTGAGCCCAGGAGTTGGAGGTTGCTATGAGCTGTGATGCCATGGCAC
>CAUYQV010085894.1:0-13684 GCA_963574575.1 Galagoides demidoff
TCCTAGGAAAGGCCTCAGCGCACCATTCACTTGTTGCAGAAACTGGTCATTTATCCTAGACTCGATTTGCTTTTGCTTCCATGTGGTAATTTTTAACTTGCTCCTCCTCCATTACTCTCACTTCCATCAATGACATTAACTCGAAAAACTTGAATAGATTCAAACTCACTTGTTTTGGTAAGAATATCTTAAGGAGGGTGTGATTCAATTAACTACTACTCAATCTATGTGAATATCATTCTTCTGCTTTATAGTGACCGTGGAATTAAATAGCATGCTATAGAATCAGATTTCTATGATTCAGCTTCTGCCTCTATTACTATTTATTTGACCTTGGACCAGTTTAATCTGCTTAAACTTCAGTTGTCTTGTCTGTGAAATGGGTATAATAACAGTAGCTACTTTATAGATCTCTGTGAAGAATAGCACACGGCAAGCATTCAACAAACGTATGCTTTTATTATTGTTGTTGATTTTGTAATTTTTTTTTTTTTTGAGACAGAGCCTCAAGCTATCCCCCTGGGTAGAGTGCCATGGCATCACAGCTCATAGCAACCTCCAACTCCTGGCCTCAAGCGAGTCTCCTGCCTCCACCTCCCAAGTAGCTGGGACCACAGGCGCCCGCCACAACGCCCGGCCATTTTTTGGTTGCAGCCATCATTGTTGTTTGGTGGGCCCTGGCTGGGGATTCGAACCCGCCACCTTGGGTGTATGTGGCTGGCGCCTTAGCCGATTGAGCCACAGGCGCCAAGCCAGCACACAGTTCTTAACAAGAAAACAAAAATCCCAGTTCTCAAAGAACTTACTGTTCTTTTTTTTAAAAAGAACTTTATTTTGAGATAATTATAGATTCACATGGAGGTTTAAGAAATAATACGTAATACACACATACAATATATACACATACAAATACATACCACATTTAAATGAAATACACAGAATATAATAAAGCATAAAATACACATATATTCTTACATCTGGTAAACTTCACCCAGTTTCCCCCAGCCTTTAATTAGAATAGACTATAATCAGCAAACAAATAAATGAACAAGGTCATTTCAGATGATAAGAACAACGAAGAAGGTAAAACAGGGAGTGAGGTCGGGGAACTGGATAAGGTCAGAGAAGACTTTTCGTATAAAGTGACAATTGAGCAGAACCATAAATAATGAAGAAGTCAGCCATTCAGAGACTTAAGGAAAAGCTGGGGGAGTACTGTGAGCAGTGAGTGAGGTAGGACCAAAGAACTGAAAGATGTGTGGGGAGCAGGATCTTAGGGGTGCTGGGAAGGTGAAAGATGGAAAGATAGTCATTCACATTTGTATAAGAGAAACAAAAAACCCTCCATCTTGTGCTTCAGCTCCTGCCCTATATCCTCTTCAAGGCCAAATCTCTTGTTCTTGTTCTATACCTTTTGTGTCTCCATTTATTAATTATCCACCCCTTATCTGTGTCAGGCCCGGTTCTGAACCGAACATTCCACTTCCATCTGTCCAAACGCTGCTTCATTGTCAGTGTCACTGGTGATCTTCCTGCGGCTAGATTCTTTGCATTCCTTTTCTTCCTTGATTTCTCAACTATATTTGTCAGTGTCTGTCACTCCCTCCTTCTGCAAACACTTTTTGGATTTCCATCTCTCTTTCTGGCTGTTTTTTCACAGTCTCCTTTGTGGATATCTCCTTCTCCCCCATAATCAACTAGAAAATCCTGGGATTCTGTCTTAGCACCTTTTCCCTTCTCTTCCCTGTAGGAGACTGAGCACCATGCTTATAGGAACAGTCACCGGTTCTTGAGGGAATCACTGAGAGCAGGACAGTCTCCTGGCTGGACTAGAGATGTTTTGCATCCTAGGGACAAGCCCTCAAGCTACTTGGTGCTCTAATGAGATAAGACCGGTTGTTCATTAGTAAGCAGGTGTTGGACCTTGAACATTTGTGGTGCATCAGGGTGAGAATCGAGCCAGTGGGGAAAGACTCTCCAGGCCAGGTGTGTAGTGATAAGCCCGTAGCCCTTGTATGTGATCGCTGGACACACCCCACACCTGTTATGTATCCTCTCAGTAAATAGCCACGGCAGAGGTTATTGGGGGCTCTCCTGCACCTGTGGAGAGCCTCACCTCTTGCAAGGTTGTACATTCAATCCATGTACTGACCCTCCCCTTTCTCACTCCCTATGAATCTCAAAAATCACATAGATTTTGTCATCATCTAGGTTGCAAAGACTTTCAAGTTTTTTCTTCACCCTAGCCCATTCAAATGCCTGTTTACTTGGCAAGACCATCTGACAGAGACATCTCATCACAAAGTGTCCAATAATGAACTCATTATAATGACCACCCACCTTTCCTCCTTCAGTGGTTTATTACTCTATTAGCAAAGGCACAATAATCCACTTCATAGCTTCATCTGGACACCTGGAAGTCATCTTTGATTTCTTCCTCTTCCTCATTCACAATGAATGAATCACAGTCACAAATCTGTCTCCATATACTTCTAAGTAGCTCTTGAATCAGTTCTTTTATTACCTATTCCCATGGCCACCACTTATTTTAAATCACTGCTTTCTTTTGGATGACCTACCACAATAGTTCCTAACTACTCTACCTGCATCCACTATTGCCACTCTCTAATCTATTATCTACTTTGCAATCTAAGTAATCGTTTGAAAAGCAAACATCATATGTAATCCTAACGCCCAAAACCCTTTAGTGACTCTCTATAATCCTTAGGATAAATTCCAAAACTTTAACATCATCTATAAAGTCCTACATGATCTTACTCTTTCAATAACTATATCAGTTAAGATACCTTATACAGCAGGGAAGAGAAATACAACTAAAAGTACTTCAAGCAGGTCAGGTGCAGTGGCTCATGACTGTACTTCTAGCACTCTGGGAGGCCAATGTAGGTGGATTGGTTGAGCTCAGGAGTTTGAGACCAGCCTGAGCAAGAGCAAGACCCTGCATATATTAAACAGACAGGTAGATGTATGGAACAGAATAGACAACCAAGAGATGAACCGAGCTACTTATGGCTATTTGATCTTTGACAAGCCAATTAAAAACATTCAGTGGGAAAAAGATTCCCTATTTAACAAATGGTGCTGGGTGAACTGGCTGGTGACCAGTAGAAAACTGAAACTGGACCCATACCTCTCACCATTAACTAAGATAGACTCTCACTGGATTAAAGATTTAAACTTAAGACATGAAACTATAAAAATATTAGAAGAAAGTGAAGGAAAAACTCTTGAATAAATAAGCCTGGGCGAATATTTTATGAGGAGGACCCCCTGGGCAATTGAAACAGCATCAAAAATACACTATTGGGGGCGGCCTGGGTGGCTCAAAAGGGTAAGGTGCTGGCTCCATATGCCGTAGGTGGCAGGTTCAAACCCAGCTCTGGCCAAAAAAAAAGAAAATACACTATTGGGACCTGATCAAACTAAAAAGCTTCTGCACAACCAAGAACACAGTAAGTAAAGCAAGCAGACAGCCCTCAGAATGGGAGAAGATATTTGCAGGTTATATCTCTGACTAAAGTTTAATAACCAGAATCCACAGAGAACTCAAACATATTAGCAAGAAAAGAACAAGTGATCCCATCTCAGGGTGGGCAAGGGACTTGAAGAAAAACTTCTCTGAAGAAGACAGGTGCATGGCCTACAGACACATGAAAAAATGCTCATCATCCTTAATCATCAGAGAAATGCAGATCTAAACTACTTTGAGATATCATCTAACTCCAGTAAGATTAGCCCATATCACAAAATCCCAAAACCAGAGATGTTGGCGTGGATGTGGAGAAAAGGGAACACTTCTACACTGCTGGTGGGAATGCAAACTAATATGTTCCTTTTGGAAAGATGTTTGGAGATCACTTAGAGATCTAAAAATAGACCTGCCATTCGCTCCTATAATTCCTCTACTAGGTATATATATATATCCAGTAGACCAAAAATCACATTATAATAAAGATATTTGTACCAGAATGTTTATTGCACCCCAATTTATAATGGCTAAGTCATGGAAGAAGCCCAAGTGCCCATCGCCCCACAAATGGATTAATAAATTGTAGTATATGTACACCATGGAATATTATGCAGCCTTAAAGAAAGACGGAGACTTCAAGTCTAAGTGTGGAATATAAATGTCTAAACACAATAACTAAGACAATGCCATGAAGGCTATGTTAACCAGTTTGATGAAAATATTTCAAAGTGTATATAAAACCAGTACATGGTACCCCATAATTACATTAATGTACACAGCTATGACTTAATAATAAAAAAATAAAAACTAGCTGGCTGTAGTGGCAGGTCCCTACAGTTCAAGCTACTTGGGAGGCTGAGAAAGGAGGAGTGCTTGAACCCAGAAGTTTGGGGTTGCTATGAGCTGTGATGACATCTTGGCACTCTACCCAGGGCAATGGAGGAAGACTATCTCAAAAAAAAAAATTGTCACTTAATTTTAATGAATTTAACTACTATGCAATATTGACACTTCTATTTGGACTAGCATGGAGATAGTTCTAAGACACCATTAACTAAAAGAGATGTTACTAAAAAATACAAAAATCAATACAAGATATGTGTACTTTTTTTTTTTTTTTGAGACAGAGTTTCACTTTATCACCCTCACAGCAACCTTCAACTCCTAGGCTTAGGCAATTCTCTTGCCTCAGCCTCCTGAGTAGCTGGGACTATAGGTGCCCAGCACAACACCCGGCTATTTTTTTTTTAATTGCAATTTGGCTGGGCTGGGTTTGAACCTGCCACCCTTGGCTTATGAGGCCAGCACCCTACCCATTGAGCCATAGGCACCACCCAAGATATATGTACTTCATACGGAGAAAAAGCATTATATATTTCTTACTGCCTACACACTCAGGGTCACAGCTCTTTCTCTTGCTGAGTGACCTTGACAAGTTTCATCTCTGGTCTTAGTTTCTTCATCTGAAACAACACAGATAGTTTTTTTTTTGAGACGGAGCCTCAAGTTATCCCCCTGAGTAGAGTGCTGTGGCATCACAGCTCATAGCAATCTCCCAACTCCTGGGCTCAAGCGAGTCTCCTGCCTCAGCCTCCCAAGCAACTGGGACCACAGGCGCCCGCCACAACGCCCGGCCATTTTTTGGTTGCAGCCATCACTGTTGCTTGGTGGGCCTGGGCTGGGGATTCAAACCCGCCACCTTAGGTGTACGTGGCTGGCGCCTTAGCCGATTGAGCCACAGGCTCAGAGCCAAGTGATTTTTTTTTTTTTTTTTTTTTTTTGGCTGTGGCTGGGTTTGAACCCGCCACCTCTGGTATATGGGGCCGACGCCCTGCTCCTTGAGCCACAGGCACCGCCCACAGACAGTTTTTAACCTAAAAAGTTATTCTGAGAGGTTAAATGCAACAACAATGAAACCGTCGGCTCATTGCCTGGAAGATAGTGTTAAATATGAGTTAGTTGTCTCTCTGACTTCATTTGTTCTGCAAACATTCAATAAGAGCCTACTTAGTGTGAAACACCTCACTAGACACTGGGGGCACAATCAGGCACAAGGCCAGCGGAGTGGACAGCTCCAGTTTTGGCTGCTGAGCATCTCGTCACCATCCTCCATAACAGCAACATACACCATTCCTTCGGAGCAACTGTCTTTAACAGACACTATTCCGCTTGGTTACTGTGGACCAATTTTTAACATACACGATGTTAAATGTACACATGCACATATGTACATTGTGTATGTATGTGTGTATGTTGCAGTGACATAACAGTGACTTCAGACTTCAGCGGGGCTGCCACTGACAATGTCTGCTTTTTATCCTTCACAGCCTTTTCCTGGCATGGTAGGAGTTCCCATTGCTATGATCTGCTGCTTCCCCGGTGTCTGTCTTTCCTAAGCATAGTGGATACACTTCCTTTTTATCTTCTAGCTATGCAGCATCTTGCCAATACAGCCTTCTTTCTTGCTTAGTTTATTCAGAGTTGAGTTCTGTTGCCTAGAACCAAACCGACTGATACCTCTATCCTGTCTTCAAGGTTTTTGTCACCTAGTAGGTAATATGAACAGAAAAATCATGGTTATGTTTATAATTCAATATGGTAAAACTCATGATAGGAATCGACAAAGAGAAAGAACAGTCATGTTAACTTCATCCATGATGTAATGAAGAGGAGGAAGAAAGAACCAGCATCCCAGATTGAGGGGCTTTGAAAGAAAGAAAGAAGCATGGAAAGAAGGAAGGGAGGAAGGAAAAGAGGGAGGGAGGAAAGGAAAGAGGGAGGGAAGAAAGGAAGGGAGGGAGGGAAGGAGGGAGGAAAAGAGGCAGGGAGGAAAGGAAGGAGGAAAGGAAAGAGAGAGGGAAGGAAGAGAGGGAGAAAGGAAGGAAGAAGGAAGGAAGGAAGGGAAGGAGGGAGGGAAAGAGGGAGGGAGGAAAGGAAGGAGAAAAGGAAAGAGGGAGGGAAGGAAGGAAGGGAGGGAGGAAGGAAGGAAGGGAGGGGGGAAGGAAGGAAGGAAGAGAGGGAGGGAGGAAGGAAGGAAGATAGTATTCCAAATAGAGAGGGCCTGGTGAGCACAAAGAAGGAAGCAAGAAGCAGCAAGCTCTGCAAACAGTTCCTTTTAAGACAGAAGTTTAAGCACACAGGGGATGGTGAGAAGAAAAAAAAAAACTAGAGATCTAGGCAGAATTGAAGTCTTGAAAACTGTATTTGGCAGGTTAATAATTTTCAACTTGCTTCTGTGGCTTTGCAGAACCAATTAAGAGTTTAGGTAGAAAAAGGACAGAGCCATCCCTGCAATTTTGACAAGTCACTCTGTTTGTGTCAAGGATTCTCAGACTTTATCTTGCATCAGAATCACCTGAGGCATTGGTTAAAATGGCCCCATTCAGTGAGCCAAGTGAAATTCAATGGTTTCATTTTTTTTTTTTTTTTGAGACAGCCTCAAGCTATCCCCCTGGGTAGAGTGCCATGGCATCACAGCTCATAGCAACCTCCAACTCCTGGGCTCAAGTGAGTCTCCTGCCTCCGCCTCCCAAGTAGCTGGGACCACAGGTGCCCGCCACAACACCCAGCCATTTTTTGGTTGCAGCCATCATTGTTGTTTGGTGGGCCCGGGCTGGGGATTCGAACCTGCCACCTTAGGTGTACGTGGCTGGCGCCTTAGCCGATTGAGCCACAGGCGCTGAGCCTGCATGCCAATTTTCTGAAGACCTTTTTTTTGCTTATCTATGTTGTCAGATATCACAAAAAGTAGGCACAGATCTTTACTAATCAGCTTTCGTTAGCATTTGTGTATTTAATGTGCGGGCCGGAGACAACTCACATTCTTCTAATGCAGTGGTTCTCAACCTTCCTAATGCCTCCTAATGTTGTACAGTTCCTCATGTTATGGTGACCCCCAACCATAAAATTATTTTCATTGCTACTTTATAACTGTAATTTTGTTACTGTTATGAATTATAATGTAAATATCTGACATGCAGGATGTATTTTCATTGCTACAAAGGGGTCGCAACTCACAGGTTGAGAACTGCTGTTCTAATGTGTGGCAGAGAAAAGAAAAATGTATACCCTGTCCTAAATTATTATCCCTACTGAGTTATTTTATAAACACAAAAGCAATTCTGTTTTCTTTTTTTTTTTTTGAGACCGAGCCTCAAGCTGTCACCCTGGGTAGAGTGCAGTGGCATCACAGCTCATAGCAACCTCCAACTCCTGGGCTCAAGCGAGTCTCCTGCCTCAGCCTCCCAAGTAGCTGGGATCACAGGCGCCTGCCACAACGCCCGGCTATTTTCTTGGTTGCAGCCGTCATTGCTGTTTGGCGGGCTGGGCTGAATTCGAACCCGCCACCTTAGGTGTATGTGGCAGGCGCCTTAGCCACTTGAGCCACAGGCGCCAAGCCAGCAATTCTGTTTTCTTATGTACGGACTCAAGCTTCACATAATACACGACATACAAGGCATTCAGCAAGCCTGAATCCTTGCTAAAAATCATGAACACCATCCTTTCTTAGCACCCTGCCACATAAATCCAAGTTGTACCATCACACCTGCTAGCTTCTGCCCCCAAAATCTTCAGAATAAGAACTCTTGTCTCTTTTTGCCTTCCTGCATCTTAATTCTAAGATATCTCTCTCTTCTTTATTATAATAAAAGTAGAAGCAGATTCAAGAAAATTGAATCATTGCTAAGTCACACAGCTTAAATCCAATCTTTTGGTTCCAGGTTGTATATGTATCCTACCTTCCTCATGACACTTCATAGTGCAAGGATGGCAAAACACTAAGATATCGAGCAGATCAAATTCTGGTTGCAGAAACAAGACACAGCTCCAGAAAACATAGTAAAAACACCATGTCAGGGATTAAGACAAGTTGGCGCTACTAGAGTTGAAAGAGAGAAAAGATCCCTAGGGGCTAGGAAAAGATGACCAGAGAGAACCTTTACATATAAGTAAAAGCTGAATAAACAAAAAAGAGAGGAAATGCTCAGGCAATCCTACATACTCCAAATGCAGCTCTCATTCTAACAAGGACAACTTGCCAAATTAAATGAGCAATGCTTTCTACTGAACTTCTCTCCTAAGGAACAGGACAGCCTCCACTAAGATGTGCTATGGTCACTAACCATGCTCCCCAAGTCAGCACCTCAGCCTGGTGGTTATTATCTGTCACCAGAACTTAACTTTTTGAGTCATAAAGCTTACTTTTTTTTTTTTAATCTTAATTCTACCTAAGTTTCAGAATTTGGAAAGAATATTTCTAATTAAGATGAACCTGTATGTACAAATATGTTGGTCTTATTGGCATGAATCAAATTTTAAAAGAAAATGCATGGTGCCTTATAATTCTGGAGTGGAAGGATTTATAAGATCATTTATTAGTTGTTCTCAAACTTCAGTGTGCTTAAGACTCAACTAGGGGGCTTACTTAAAATGCAGGTTTCTGGGGCCCAATCCAGACTTTCTGATTCAATTGGTCCTAAATATATTGTATCTCGCTGGAGATATAAAATTTTGAATACTAAAATTACAGTTCTTTACTTCACTTCAGAGTTTTAGGATTACATATATAGCACATTTATGAATTTTATGCTATTCTGTTATACCTACTGGGTGCAATTGTTGGATGACAGTGAACTCTTCAGTAACTGCTGCACTAGGTCAGCAGACATCTGTTTCCATTTTACAGGTGAACAGACAAAGGGCAAAGAGGAAAATCACTTTGCTTCTAGTGACACACCAATAATAACTTGTATAGAGACTGAAAACTACATCTCTTAGATTTCTTAACCAACCACCTGTGGTTATCTACCCTCTAAAGTTAAGTTCAAACTAAGGAAAAGGAGATTCAGACTTACAGGAGAGAGACATTTCCTTTCTTTTTGAAACATAGACAGTTTAAGGGAGAGGGAAGTACCCATTTAAGATTTCCCCAATCAGATTTTAACTAATTGTATGTTTTATAAATTCATCTGTTCAGGGAAGCACACTGAAGAATTCTGTCTTGTGTCTAACCAGCTTTCCATGGCTTGGGTTAGCCCAACAGTGTTACTTCAAGAATGTTCCTACAATTTGCTGAATTTAGGAAGAGAAAAAATTCAGAGTTCCTTTGATCTAGGAGCCAAGAGGTTAATGTTGGGGGAATCTCAAAGAATAGATCTATCCCTCCTCTTTCCTCCACGCCCAAGGGCCCTGGTCTGAGCACAGAGAGAGGACGAATAGATCTGTTCTTTGAGGTTTCCATGACTTAAAATCTGCATCTTCCCAGCCCCATGACCTGCAACTGCAGGACCCTTTCTGGGTAGGAGTTTAAGAAGAAATGGTTTGTGTGATGATCAAGACATGGGAGGGGCTCAGCAGGTAGGGTGCCAGCCACTATACACAGGAGCTGGAAGGTTCAAACCCAGCCTGGACCTGCCAAACAACAACTACAACAAAAAAATAGCCAGGCATTGTGGCAGAAGCCTGTAGTCCCAACTACTTGGGAGGCTGAGGCAAGAGAAGCACTTAAGCCCAAGAGGTTGAGGTTGCTGTGAGCTGTGATTTCACAGCACTCTATAGAGGGTGACATAATGTGATTCTGTCTCAAAAAAAAAAAAAAGACATGGGAGGATTTATCTGATATATTGCTGCTCATCCTTACACATACCCCCCCCCCCCCACTGCCTTAAGCTCTTGGCTGCTGGATCAAAGAAACTCTGAATTTCTTCTCTTCCTAAACTCAGCAACTTGTAGGAACATGTACTTACCTGTAGCAAACTACATCTTTGAGTAAAATACTTGTGTGGCCAGCAGGCCAGGAGGCAACTTCCTAGGTCATTATGCACCTGAGGAGCACTCAGAAACCACAATCACTCACTTTGTTGCTCCTCCACTGCCCTCATCATTGTCTGAAGATGATGATGTAGAAGAGCCAGGGAAGTAGGCAGAATCCACGTGATTGGGGCTGCTGCTCTGGGCTGGATTGATGGGTGAGGACCGCTCATACAGTGGTGTGTGTTTCCCTTCGTGAGGAATGTTGCTGTAGTTGTTCTGCTCCGTCAGATTCTTCCCGCTCGTGTCCAAAGTGAGAGCTGGCTCAGCTAGGCTGTATGGGTATGGACCCTGGCCCGGGGCGCCCCCTGGGCTGGGTACCTGTGGGGCCTGAAACAAAGAGCACAGGTCACATTCATGCTGCAGGCAGGACCTGACTCAGGTCTGTGTTGACTTTTCCAGGTTAATTTTTTTAAGGCAAAAAGCATCTATTTCCCATATCAATTAAAGAGTTTAAAAAATTATTTTAGTATTGATTAAAACTTAATGAGTGGGCCATGTCTGAAGCCTACCACCCTACCCACATAGGCAACCTCTTACCACGGGCTTTGCTTGCAGAGACGTCTGCGGAATGTTGAGCATCTGAGGAGGAACGTGCGGTGGCACCATCCCAGGCATTCCAAACGGACTGGGTCTGGCTGTTTCACCAACACAAAAAGAAAATAATAAAAATCACTGAACAGAATACCATTTCCCCAGGACATCTTGGGACTGACCTGTAGGTCCTCAGACATTGACACCACCATCAGTCTCACTTCTGAGAAATCTTTAGTGGTTAACATTAAATCTTAATTTTGTAATGATCAATTTTATATACTAAGACTAGAATTTTAACTTTCCAGATTTGTCAGTGAACTTTTGACAGTGTTTTTCTTTTGTGCATTTCCTGAATGCCCTCATCTGTCATGCTGTATTTAACCTGATGGGCGATCTCTGTAATTCAGTCTCTGCTCACTACTGCTCCTAACCTGAGAGCGCAGCAAAACCAGAAATCCTGGCAGACACGAAAGAAACAAAACAGGAACAGAGCACTTTCTCTTACATTTATGAAGCAAGAGAAATTTTTTTCTATTTAAACTATTTCACAACTAAAATTAGGTTCTTAGCTAATTAGAAAGTTTTAAATATAAAAAGTGTGGTAGTTGCTGCCTATAGTTTTGGGTTGTTTTTAATTGTCAAGCAAAAGTATTATTAGGTTACACATTTTAGCATGCATTATAGGATCAGTAACTTAGAATTTTGCATTCTCTTAAAACATGGCTTCATAAATCTGTTCTGATGTACACTGGTATGTGTGCTATTCACTATTCCCATGCTAACTTGTGAAGTAAACAATTCGATTTGGGGACAGAAAGCCATGTAGAGGAAAGGCTGAAGAATGACATTAAAATGAGGAGAAAGGCTAGCCTAAAGCAATGACACAAGGTAGGGCCTGGAAGTCTCTGTACTTCCACAGTTTGGTTGGCTTCATGAGTCTAAGGAGAGGGGGAGATTTCCTTTTTTAAGCAGTAGGGGTGCATCTCCAACCTCTGAATCTGGACATCAGGCAAGAGGAACTCAACCCACAAACCACCACCTCTCATACTATCTATTTGTCAAAATAAGCTAAATACATAAAAATTCCCCAAGCCTTCTCTCTCATTCTCTGAAAACAAACTTTCATGCTGAACTCACTAAGACAATACAAGCATAATGAAACCAATAGTGCAAACACTGTCCTGGTCTCTGGCCTCCTGAGAGCCAAGGTGCAGCCCAGAGGCTAACAGTATAGCACAGATCATTGCCCATTCCTTCTCTCCCAGATGAAGATCCACAAACCTGAAAAGCTACGATCTATCTGAAGTTCTAAGCACTCAGCTCTCAAGCACTGAAATACTACAGGCTTTTGATTCTGGTTCTCACTAAAAAAAAATCTTGGCACAGCTTCAACCTTTGTACTAAACAAATAAAACTGCAGTACAAGTAGCTGGGAACAGTGAGGCTGATATGTGTGTGCTCACAGGCACACTCACACCACACACAAAGACATGCACACACAAGGTTATGTTCTTGACTGAACAACAAGTCCACAAAATCCACACCTCTGAAGAGTATGCACACAGTGTACTCTCATGCACCACCCCCCACATATGCATGCACAGCAAGCATGCACATAAGGTGGTGTTCCTAATCAAATAATAAGACTACTAGATCTGCAACTGTGAGATAAAAGTTGCTAGAATTGTTAAAGATCTGTTCTCAAGTGATTCTGAATTACAACTAGATATGGACCAAAGAATACTATAAAATCCATTCAGGCACTAATATTATTATTTAAACCACTGTAAAAGGTTTAGCTTATAATCTTTAATGGCTGGTCCTCCATACCTAACTTTTGAATAATAAAAATAAAAGGCTGGGCTGATCAATTATGTAGCAGTAGCATTCAAGCAAATGTGCTCCTTTTTTTTTAAGACAGAGCCTCAAGCTGTCGCCCTAGGTAGAGGGCCATGGCATCACAGCTCACAGCAACCTCCAACTCCTGGGCTCAAGTGAGTCTCCTGCCTCAGCCTCCCAAGTAGCTGGGACTACAGGCGCCCACCACAACGCCCGGCTATTTTTTGGTTGCAGCCATCATTGTTGTTTGGCGGGTCCGGGCTGGATTTGAACCTGCCAGCTCAGGTGTATGTGGCTGGCGCCTTAGCCACTTGAGCCATAGGCGCCAAGCCAAACGTGTTCATTTTTGTTTCATTTATTTTTGACCGTTACATGTTAAAAAAAAATTGTGGAAAAAACAAGTTTTCTTTCATAAACCATATTACAGCATTAAAAACCAAATAATTCCAAGGAAAAAAATAATCGCTAAAATCACATTTCAAACATTCACCTCAAACCTTTGTAAATCCAAAGAGCAAGTCACTATTTTATTAGTGACTATTTTATTAGTTAGTCCAGTAAGTGAATTAACTTATCTACATTTTTCTGAAGGCTGCAGAAATGCCTAATAATGCAAGGCCTACTCTGCAGACTAGAGGCCTTCTTCTAAATCAGTTCTTATTCTCCACGCCCCCCAAGTGCAGCTGAGCAGAACCACTGCCTGTCTTTTCTACAAGACCATATTTCTCAGAATAGACAACAGGCTCACAGAGTAGAGATCAACACCATCAGTTCCTAATTCTCTTACTTTCTTTTTTTTTTTTGAGACAGAGCCTCAAGCTATCCCCCTGGGTAGAGTGCATGGCATCACAGCTCACAGCAACCTCTAACTCCTGGGCTCAAGCGAGTCTCCTGCCTCAGCCTCCCAAGTAGCTGGGACCACAGGCGCCCGCCACAATGCCCGGCCATTTTTTGGTTGCAGCCATCATTGTTGTTTGGCGGGCCCGGGCTGGGGATTCGAACCCGCCA
>CAUYQV010085895.1:0-31420 GCA_963574575.1 Galagoides demidoff
TGTAAAAACAAAATCCTTTATATTAACATTGAAATGGAGAAGAGATCTAATTTGAAAAAGAAACAAACTTTATATTAATTAACTGATTAACATCTCTATGATGAGAAGTACTATATTAAATATAAACCCATTGTGTTGTAAAAAAAAATCTCCAACTATTATAGTGCAGGAAGATATCACATTTTTCATATCCGTTAAGGTTTTCTTTATAAATTGAGGAGCATTTAGGTAGGGTGCATAAATGTTAATTATTGAAATCTCTTCATGTTGAGTGTTTCCCTTGACAAATATGTAGTGTCTATCCTTAGCTTTCCTTGTCTTTGTTTGTTTAAATCCTATTGTATCTGCAAATAAAATTGCAACCCCTGCTTTTTTCTCATCAGTGGTCTGTATTATAGCTGTCCATCCCTTCCTCTGGGTCTTTTTTTGTTCTTTGAGGTATGATGAGTCTCCTGTAGGCAACAGATACCTGGCCTGAGTTTTTGTATCCAGTCAACCAACCTGTGCCTCCTTAGAGGACAATTTAAGTCATTCACACTAATTGGGAGAGTTGGCAGGTGTTTGGTTGTCATATTTTTCAAAGGTCCCAGATTTTTTTGCAGGCCCTGGTGGGGCCAAGAGAGGAGGAAATGAGCTGAGATTCTTGCATGTGCAAGGATGATGTTGCAGAGTTGGGCTGGACCTGTAGCTGAGAGAGGGGGGACCAATTTCCTTTATGAGAGAAAAAAATAGACTTAAATCAGATCACAGGGCCTTAATGAAACTGAAAGAGGTCAGGGCATGAATCCCACCAGCTGCCAAATTAATAGCAGATGCCAGCAGAATGCCCATTAGTATTTGTATGATTGCCAGTCTGAGAAAAGCATAAGGATGGAGAATGTAAATTGCAGACCTTCTCTCCCTACTGTTGGGAGGACACAGAAGACATAGTTCATATACCTAGATGTCCTTTGGGGGAAGAGAAAAACAAAAGAAGGCATCTATCTGAAAGACTGGACTTTTATACAAAAAAGACTAAGTTCTCTAGAGAGAATTAGGTTAATTTGCAAGACAAGAATAAGCTCAGTTTTTATCACCACTCAGCAGGTGGGTGCTAATGAGAAAGATTGGACGGCTTACATACAAAGTAAAGAAGCTAAATATTTTTCAGCACTTCTGTGTGAAGTGAGAAAAATTTTGGGAACCTCAGCTGTCTGTGGTATATTATGTGTAGGGATGATATATAGAGGGAAGGTGCATCTTTAACCTAAAGAAGCAGTAGTAATTCAGGTGAAACAATTTAGAACTCATCCTCATGTGTTTCTGGCAGGTCAGGACCAGAATTTTTTTCCACCCCCAGCTCGCTCCCATTACACATGAACACTGTGTATTCAGAAAAAATAGAATTAAAATAAGGGCTAATGAGAAATATAAGCAACACATGAAATCTGGGCAGAAAACATTAATATTGACACACTTTTGGGAATTATGAAAGACTCCATTGAAGAAGTGGTCTTTGTGATGTACCCTGAAAGATGAATAGAATTTCAAAAGAAGATTGTGGAAGAGCTCAGAACCAAGGGATTATAAAACATGCGTAGGGAGAAATGAAATATCCAGCCTGTAAAAGATGTAGAAAGCATGGCGGTAAGGGCTCAGGAGGTGGGGCTGAAAAGTCAAATTTGGACCAAGCTGGGAGGGCAGGGTCAAGAGTTTGCACTTTTTTCTATAGAATATTTAGATCTATGGATGGATTTTGTTCACCTCACACTTCTTTTGAAACTCCTCAATGACTCCTCTTGGACAACTTCATATACTAGGATGGATTTAACAACATTTATCAAGTGTCTCACAGGAAAAAAAAGTGTCAGGTCACACAAATTTGGAAAATAATCTACATTAATTTCTCCTTCATGAAGTTCCTGAAGATTCACAATAAGCATTTTCCTATTAAGCATTCCAAGACATCTGCTTATTATTATTTATGTGATTTAACCCAGCATATCTTGGACCAATGGATTAATTTTTTACATTAACCTTATTAACATCTTCTAAAAGTAATGTTTCCTCTTTGACTTATAATACTTGGATTCCTTGCATGAAAATTAAAACTCTTCATGATCCTGTCCTCTTTGTGAAATGAACTTCTCCATCAGCATTTCCTGAGCTGCTGTATTTCTCAAGATTCACCTATTATTTCCTTTTAAGAGATTACTTTGTTAACAAAGAAAGAATTTGTGTTCTTTTCTTTGTTCTCTAATGAACCCTTTATGGTATATATTTATGATGATTGGTTTTCTCTACTGCTCTTTAACACTAAAGTGGAGGACATACCTTTTCAATTTCTGTATTTCCATTACTTAAGACAGCGTTTGGCACATAGCAAGCACTCAATGCATGTTAAATATGTTAAATAAATAAATAATTCCATGTGGACTCTATAAATAGAGGAGTGGGGGATGAACTTGAGGAAAGAAGACAGTGGAGGCAACCTTGTGGGAACATATTGCAGTTGTGAGAGAGCACTTAGATCTGTCCCAGAGTTGCAGCAATAGGGACAGAAGGGGGCTAAGATTCACTGACAAGTTGTAAATCCTATGGCAGGACCTGACAAGTTGTACATCTTACCTTTTCCTCACCAAGACCTTTTTACTGGACAGGTCATGTGAGTGAGAGTTGAGTTACACTCCTTTCTGGAGTCTCTGCTTTATTAACAGAGTCAAGAGTGCCTGCCTTGTTAACAGCTCTTTTAAAAAGTTCTCTTGGGTGGTGCCTGTGGCTCAGTGAGTAGGGTGTCAGCCCCATATACCGAGGGTGCTGAGTTCAAACCCAGCCCTGGAAAAACTGCAAGAACAAGAAAAATAATAAAAAGATAAAGTTAAAAAAAAAAAGTTCTCTTTGTAGATGCAGCCATGCTGTGTCTTGTGTGATCTGTCCACTTTAGCCACATTTGACTGCATCAAGAATGAGCATCAGTCTCCAAGGCAGCCATCCATAGCTTGTTGGTGGTTGACAAGGGACAGGCATCAAATTCTGTCTTAAAGACAGAGTTCTATTATAAATAGTAACTAAATCTGACCCTATGTCTTAGAAACCCATATACTAGGTGAAGAACAAAAATCATTTTACCACAAAGACGTTTGCACTAGAATGTTTATTGTGGCTCAATTCATAATTGCCAAGTCATGGAAGCAACCTAAGTGCCCATCAACCCAGGAATGGATCAACAAATTGTGATATATACAATGGAATATCATTCAGCTGTTAAAAAAGATGGAGAGTTACATCTTTTACCTGGATGGAGTTGAAATACATTCTTCTTAGTAAAGTATCACAAGAATGGAAAAATAAATATCCAATATACTTCTCCATACTAACATGAACTCAATATACAAATAATTACATGTTCCTGAGAACAATAAAACACTACTATAGTCCAGTCCCGAGGTAGAGGGAAGCGGGGGGTGGGGGAGAGGACGGTTGACAGAAAGAGGGAGGGCACGAGGCAGGATCTCTCCTAATGTGCACATTGTGAGGGTGTATAACATGCCCCCCATGTGAGGGGCTCTTCTACAAATAGAAATTTACCCTGGAAGTGAGAAAAATGTAACCTAAATATTGTACCTTGATATTAATTTGAATAAAGTTAAAAAATAAAAGAATGAAACCCACACAAAAGGGTGCAGTAGGCCTTGGAAATAGTAGAAAAGAAATACACATATGAAAGGCAAGGGAAGGAAGGCAATGGAAGTAGGAAGTTAGCAGTCACATCATGAAGAGTTGAGAGAAGTTAGTTTGTGTAGGATAGAAAGAAGCATGTGGAAAATAAGAAGCACAGAGAGAGAAAGAGACGTCACCAGTGTGGCAGAGTTGTTAATGTAGGCAGTAATAAACTCTCATGTTTGAGCGGATGAGTATGAGTCCTGATAGGTTAACAGAGTGATGCCTACCCTCTTCTGAATCATGATCAACACTAAAAGAAAATAGTCATTTTATAAAAGACACCTGCATCCATGTGTTTATTACAGCACAATTCTAGACTGCAAATATATGTAACAACCCAAATGCCCATCAAGCAAAGACTGGATAAAGAAAACATGGTGTGTGCATGTACACACACACACACACACATATATGGATATATATATATATGTGTCCATCCATGGAATACTACTCAGTCATCAAAAATATTGAAATATTTTTTACAGCAACTTGGATGGAACTGGAGGCTATTCTTTTTATTTTATTTTGTTTTTATTATTATTATTTTTTATTTTTTGTAGGCCATTATTCTAAGTGAATAACCCAGGAACAAAGAACCAAATGCTGTATGTTCTCACTGGTAAGTGGGAGCTAACCACTTTACTGCGTTATGCACAGTCATACAGAATGATGTAATGGACATTGGAGACTCAGAATGGGGAGGGTGAGAGGAGACTACAAGATGAGATATTACCTATTGGGTACAAGTACACTGCTCAGGTGAAGGGTATAGTAAAAGCTTAGACTTCTCCATTATGAAATTCAGCCATGTAACAAAAACACCACTTGTGTCACCCAAACCTATTTAAACAAATAAAAAATAAAAAAATAATAAAAATAAAAAAATTCCAATGTCCTGGTTATATGGGTGGTTAAAGAGTTTCCTTCTCTTCCTGTTGCTATCTTTTTATTGTAAACTTATCATTTATAATTATGTGCCTTTATGGGGTGCAAGTAATGTTATGATTCAGAAGTACATGGTGGAATAATTGACTCAAGCTAGTTAATGTATCCATCACCTTAAATAGTTAATATTTTTGGGGGCGAGAACATTCCAAATTTACTCTCAGAAATTTTGAATGTACAATACTCTATTTTAATTATATTCACCATGCTCTATAATAGAACTGTAAAAAATCATAGTCCTCCTGAAATTTTGTGCCCTTTGAAAGTCATGTCACTGTTCTCTACACTCTCCAGCCTCTGCAACCACCACTGTATTCTCAGCTTCTCTGAGTTTAATTGTTTAAGATTCCACAGATAACAGAATCTGTGGTATTTGTTTTTCTGTGCTTGGCTTATTTCACTTAGCATAATGTTCTCCAGTTCCACTCATGTTGTTGCAAACGACAGGATTTTCTTCTTTTTCAAGGCTGTTACCACTCCATGGAATATTTACAACACTACATTTTCTCTACTTGTTCACCTATGGATGGTCGTCTACGTCGATTCCATAACTTGGCTATCATGAATAATGCTGAAATGAACATAGAAGAACAGACATCTCTTCAAAAAACGAATTTCAAATCTTTTGAGTAAATATATAGAAGTGGGATTACCGGATCATATAGTAATTCTAGTTTTAGTTTTTTAAGGAACCACTGTAATGTTTACCATAATAGCTGTACTAAATTACATTCCCACAATAAATTCTCTTTGTGTTATATCCTCACAAACACTTGTTATCTTTTTCTTTTTCTTTTTTTAAAATAATCATACTGAGAGCTGTGAGGTGGTATCTCATGTAGTTTTAATTTGCATTTCTTTATTGATTAGTGATGGTGAGCATTTTTTCATATTTGTTCGCTATTTGTATGTCTTCTTTTGAGGAAACTTATATAGGAAGGACCCTTTTCACATCTTTTTGATTGAGTTTCTTGGTTTTTGTCCTGTTGAGATGTTTGGGTTCCTTATGTATTTTGGATGTATGGCTCGTCACATGCATGGCTTGCAAATATTTTCCCTCAGTCCATACACTGTCTCTGAACACTGCTAATTGTTTCCTTTGCTGTATAGAACTTTTTATATCCTGTGTAAGTTCTCATAATATCCTGAGATAGCTGGAACGTCTATCTTTTTCCTGAATCTGAGAGAGCCTGGCACAGCATTATTATTCTAGTTCTTACAGGTAAGGAAACAAGATTCAGAAAGACTAGGTATTTTGCTCAAGCTCATAGAACTAGTAAGCACTGGAGACTCATGCAGAGGCCAGAATTTGTCTGTCTAAGAGCCAATATTATATCTAATTCAACATAAAATGTTCACAAGCTGGGTAGCAGAGAATGAATCAAGAAATTCTTCAGAATTACAATCCATGGTGCTTGGTGACCTAATAACTGTTTTATTTGCATATCGTTAAACAAAAGGTTTTAGAATATTTTCTTTCCTCCTCCACTTTTTTTTTTTTTTTTTGGTTATGTCATCATTGATCTCCACGTTTTATTTATTTTTTCTTTTTTTAACCTCTGTTTGCACTATAGGGAGATGACATAGAATTATAGACTCAAAGGGCTGCGATGCTGTTGAGCACAGTTCTTTTTGTTCTTTTTAAAACATTTCTGGAACACTTGTGAATTTGCCTCAACTCAACAGCAGACACTTCTTAGACATAATAGCTCTTGATGTTTGGTACTCACGAAAAGAGAGCTTTTCTGTTACCCCCTAGTCTATGTAGGAGAGAGAGGCTCAGCACCTAACTCCCCAGAATTCACAAAAACCTTCCTTGCCCTTTATCACTGCAACACAGGGTTCCTGTTGAGGAGTCTTGGCCTTGACCTTTCTGCCTTTGGGGGGCCCCACCTACCATTTCTCTGAGGTATTTCCAACCAAATTTTATTAACTCAGTCTCCACAAATTTAAAGACAGTTGTATCAGATACAAGTGGTCTGAAGTTTACCCTTTATAGGTATATAACAAGAATTTCCTTTTGAAAACTCATAGTGTGAAGAAGACTGGGGTGAATGTTGTGCTTTCTATAAGCAGTGCTGCGTGAGAAAATGTGTATGTATTCAGCATCTATTTTCCATCATAAACTCTGTGAAGTTGGGGACCAGGTCTTTCTTGTTTGTCACTGCATTTTCAGGTCTGGTTTGTTGCCTGCCACATATAATTACATGTTATAAATTGGATTATGTCCCCACGAAATTCACGTGTTGAAGCTCTTACCTCCAATGTGATGTATTTGGAGATAGGGTCTTCATGGAGGTAATTAAGGTTAAATGAGGTTAGGTGTGGGGCCCTGCTCTGATAGGATTAGTGTCCTTATGAGAAGAGGAAAAGAGATCAGATCTCTTTCTTTCTCTCTCTCCCCCACCACACACACACAGAGCAAAGGCCATGTGAGGACACAAGAAGAAGTCCAAATGACAGGAAGAGAGACCTTCCTAGAAACCAACCCCAAGAGCACCTTGATCTTGCACCTTTGCTTTCCAGAACTGTAAGAAAATAAATTTCTGTTAGTTAAGCCACCCAGCCTGTGGTATTTTGGTTGAATCAAAGATTTGCTTCTCTTCTTACCACTCCTACTTTTTCCTTTCCTCAACAATGCTGTGAGCCATGCCACATAACACTGTGCTGTGAGTCCTGAATTCTAGTGTGTGTGAGATGAAAACAGAAAGAACAAAATAACAAACCTAACAACGTCAGAAGCTATGTAAATAGAGCCTAGCCATTCACACGGCACTCACTTCATTTTTTGGCTCATATCCTGAATGTTCCTTGCTTATTACACATTAACAATTACTTTTTATCTCATTATATTATCAAAAGATCATTTGCAAAGAGGTGTTCACTATATCATTGTAATAAATTAAAATTAATGGAGAGAATTTGGATAAAGGGATTATGAACGCAAGAAGGAAAGAAATCCCAGAACATACAAATGTTAGTTATAATAGCTTGTATCCTTGCAAGAGGTAGGTGTAGGGGACGCCAAGAGCCAGACGACCTTTGAGCAAGATGATTTGCAGCTGTGGGGTGGACCCTTAGGCAATTAGTCCGCAGGTGAGAGCCCGAGCCCATGAAGATCCTTAGGCACGTAGTCATTGTCTAATACTCCCCTCACCTGTCTTGTACTGTCTCAGTAAAAGGCTAGTGTGGTGGTTGCTCGGGGCTACCCTGCAATCAATGTTATCCCGCCTCCTGCAAGCTTGTACTTCTAACCTGCTCATGCCTGGTTCCTTCCTGCAGAGATGGAGAACAGGGCCAAAGGGCTGCGACAGGTAGGGCACAAGTTTTCTCTAGCAGCCATTAAGAAGAAAACACAACTACTATATTCACAGGATCCTTAAAGCGCCCACAAATAGACTGTTTACGAAAAGTACAACTATTCTTGACACTGTACCAATAGGCTACTTCTTGATACAGAGAGTGATGTTCTCAACACTACTCTATAGTTAATATAATGTTTAATTTCATTGTGTTGCTTCTTATAGTGGCTTGATGTAAATTGATGTTAATTTCCATTAATAAATTTGGCAAATGCCTCATCTAAACTTGGTTGTGTTACCTCTGTCAAATTTTTCATTCATCATCCTCATTTTGCTTGACCCTATTTTGTTGTGTCCTGTTGTTGTTTTGCTTCTTTTGGTGTTTGTTGTAAACACTACTTTCTTATGTTGTGACATTTATTAATTGCAGAAAATTCTCAGTCTTTTGGTCTACAAAATGATTAAAGTTTTGAATCAAAATAATGATGTTTACAGCAATTGTATTAATAAGAAAATTTGATGCAGCCAATTTTCTTTTCAAAATTTTTGAGCCTAAGGACTTGTTCCTGGGATTTTTTTTTTTTTTTTAATCCAGGGTTCTCTTGCTCTTATCTGTGTGCCATAGGCCCTCTGAGTGGACACAGTGAGATTTATTCGTTCTGGCATGAAGAATAATGTCCAAATCAGGTCTAATCTTATACAATTCACTTTGGGCAGAATATGGCAATGACTGTATTAAATCTTCTATGTGCCAGGATTCTGCTACATGCTTCACGTGTGTTATTTCATTTAACCCTCACAACACTGAAAGTGCATATCTATTACTTCCATTTTGCAGCTAAAGCAGCTGAAGCTCAGAGAAAATAAATGCACTTTTCCTTTTTTTTTCCTTTCTTTCTTTTTTTTTTTTGAGACAGAGTTTCACTTTGTGGCCCTTGGCAGAGTGCCGTGGCATCACACAGCTCACAGCAACTTTCAGCTCCTGGGCCCAGGTGGTTCTCTTGCCTCAGACTCCTGAGCACCTGGGACCACAGGTGCCCGCAACAATGCCTGGCTATTTTTTGTTGCAGTTTGGCCGGGCCAGGTTTGAACCCATCACCCTCAGTATATGGGGCTGGCTCCCTACCCCCTGAATCATAGGCGCTTCCCAGATAAATGAACTTTTCACTGTCACTCAGGGAGGAGCAGTGATGGAATTTTAATTAGGGTCTCTTTGACGCCAAAGTATATGCTTTGAATTTCTGGTTGCCTGTGTTATTTTTAAAAATTGATTTCATTTTTTAGGGAAGTTTAAGGTTCACAGCAAAACTGAATGAAGAGTCTGTACAAAGACTTGCCTGATAACGGAGCATGCACAGCTCCCACAGCTCCCCATTTTCAACAGCTGCTCCCAGAGTGACACATGTTATAGTTGATAAACGTACACACTGACACATCATTGACCCAAAGTCAATAGCTAACGTTAGTATTTGCACTTGGTGTTGTTCATTCTCTGGGTTTGGACAAATGTATCACAAAGTATCCTGTGTGTTACTGTTCACTGTTCACACATTTGCTCAGGTAGAGTTCTTTTGCAAACTGATGAAATCTCTGAGGGTCCAGAATCCAGTTTCAAGGAACTTGATGCTCTATCAGTTCTCTTAGGAATGATAAGCTCTTGCGGGGGCGGGGGGAGGGGGGACTCAATTCAGGCTAACAAGGCACATGGATTTATTTATAAACAAGTGCTAACATTACTATTCCGTGGGGATTTGCTTTTCTTGTCACTAGAAAATGCTTATCTAAGTTAGCCTTTTCCATTATCAAGATTCCCTGGAATCCAGGTTGCTAACCAAAAAATTGTGAGGCAAACATTGAATATACGAGAGCATGGTAAAACACATGGAAAAACATTTCTTTTGGATTATAGCAGAAATTAAAAAATTATACCATTAGTATGTATTTCTAGTAGCTTGTATCATTTAGATCCCAGATATTTGGATAAACTCTTAAAAAATAATTATGTTTCAGCTCTCCATTTTTTAAATTTCATGTAGATTGCCACTTCATCTTGCTTGCATTTATCAATAAAATGTAGTCTTCTAGGTTATCTGAAGTCAAAGCCCCGGCTGTAGTAATTTAGTCCTCTGAGGAGAAAGAGAGACTTACCTGTTTTCTGCACAATTCATTTCAAAGTGCCTCTAGTGAGTCGCTCCTGCAGAAGGCTAATCATAGTCATTTTTATGTTAATTAATATAAAGTTCAATTTCAGAGGATGACTTTTCTGATTTTGTTACCAATTTTTGTGAGTGACTCTGAGGTCCGGGAGTTTGTTATACACTGATTATAAAAATGGAGACAAAAAATCTTATTTTTGCTTTCGCAGGGCTCACTGGAGGCTGAGACGGTAGCCATAATATGGCATATATGTGTGATAATTCAAATGCATTTAAGGTTTACTTATTTTTATTTAGGACCTGAAGTGAAGATGCCAGATGTATTAAAGTAACGCAAAGAATCACTTGATAGAATGGAAGTCTTAGAGAAGTAAATAAAGTGAATTATAAAAACAAAAATTCCCTGGTTTCCCTCAAAATCCCCCCTGAAGCAACCCCAATCCTTCCCCCAACTTAGAGTGCTTATGACAGTTTGACAAAGTGAATTCCACCCCGACTCAACCTCAATTGTGTATCCTGTGTTACCAGGACAGTTTTATTCTCTTGGGTTCCTAAAACCAGGATCTGCCAAATTAAGTGTCACTTTCTATCAGGTATGGAATGTGAGTTACCACCTTCAAAGGGACACTGGGAGGAGAACTCATTTCCCAGCCTTTCAGGTGACAAGGCTTTGGTTTTTCAGTATTAAACTAACAAAGGCAATGTTTAAATATATATGAAAGAATGTTAAGTCTGTCACCAATGACTGTGGATTTAGTTCCAAACCTTAGTGGTCTTCTCTCAGGGTATTCTTTAATTATGATAAATAGCAACCGGAAATTAAAAAACGAAGAGAGACATCAAAACTCACCTTCATCTCTTGGTTAAAAGTTCTTCAGTTTGAAACAGTGAAACCTGTGCACGGTTCACATGCTGAGATTGGGAGGTCTGATCTTTTTTCAAGTACATTGCTGCTTAATGGGACAAAAAAATATCAAGTCTGAAAGTCTATATTTATTTATTTATTTATTTATTTTAGAGACCCAGTTTCACTTTGTTAACTTTGGTAGAGTGCTGTGGCGTCACAGCTCACAGAAACCTCCAGCTCTTGGGCTTAGGCGATTCTCTTGCCTCAGCCTCCCGAGTAGCTGGGACTACAGACACCTGACACAATGCCCGGCTATTTTGTTGTTGTTGTTGCAGTTTGGCTCCTGCCGGGCTGGAACCTGCCACCCTCCGTTTGGCTCCGGCGCCCTACTCACTGAGCCACAGGTGCCACCCATGAAAGTCTATTTTTTAAATGAAAGTGATTTTGATTTTTGAGCAGCAGTCAGACCAGTTGGAAAACAGTCTGTTGTATTTTCCAAGCAAAAGAATACAGGTTTCTTTAAATATGTCTCTTTTGAAATTAATGGAAAAATTGGTGTCTCCTTTTCTTAATCACTAAGCCAGACACAGAGACAAAAGGGCTCTGTGACTGGATGCCTCTCCCTTCTCTTGAAAATGCAGGGTCAAATTATAACTGTAAAATGACAGATAAGGAAATAATCACACCCTGGTCCTTTTTGCCAGAGGGTTTCCCTGTGCATTTTCCTCTCTTGGCGCTGACATCAGTTGAGGTAAATCCCATTTCACTTAATAACTGTCCGTATTTAGAAGGCTTATTTGAAGAGACTAATTTGCATAAAATAAGCTGCTAGTTTGAATATTGAAAACAAATGTGCACCTGTAATTTTGTAAAAGACTTTGGTGCTTGCTTTTCATCACAGCAACTGCTGAAATGTGACAATTCACAATAACATGATGTGGTAGCAACGAAAGGTAGGTCCATCTAATGATGACACTGAACTACCTTGGAGTTAGCAGTTCACAAGGTGTCCGACAGATGCCGCTGTGTTTTCCATGATAACTATTGTCTATCTTGGTATCCTGGTGAATTCCTTGTTCCTTCCCTGGGGGGCCTGGTGCAGTTTGAGAAGGGCAGCATTTAGGACAATATATTTTAGAAAGTTTTATACCTCTGTCTTATACTTTAGGAACTATCTAAAACTGAATATCTTGTCAGTGTTTTCAATTCTTGGTACTGATGTTAGTTATGAGTGCCAAAAATATTAGCTGTATTATATAATCAATGAGTATCCTTTTATAATTATTTTGATCTACTTCTGGGATAATTATAATTTCTTTCAAAAGTTGTATTTGGTGGAAACTGATTTAGTTTACCTTTATTCCAGAAAAGCAGTATGTAAGCACCTCTTAAAAGTATCAGACACCAGGATATAGCCAGTTTAGATTGAAATAAATGGCCAAATGAAAACGCTGGAAAGTTTCATTTTCTAGAGTTTTTACCTGGCTTATTCTCAGACCATTTTCCCCCCTGATTTTTTGGAATTCTTATCCTTGGAATTATTCTTTTGTGAACCTAAGAAACACGGGGCACAGGGTTCAGAAGATTAGTGTTAAAATAAACAATCTCATATTGGTGCAGAGTGGAGACGTAAAATGGGGTTGACTTTTCGTATATTGTTACATGCACTTGTTTTCAGATTAACTGTCTATTATCTAAAGAAGAACAGAGTTATGAAGATTGGATGAAGAATAGGCAGGTACATTTTAGAGGGAGGAATAGTCTTGGAAAGGGCAGAACTGAACCAGATATAAAATAGCTATGAGGCAACCTGGTGACAGGCTTCAGATCTGGGTTGGGAAAAGGTGGAAGAGATAAATAAGAGTCAGGTCTGCAGATTAAATTATCCATTTGAATGGGGGACTAGGACTAGAAGAGTATCAGCTATTTCCAGTTGCTTATTAACTAATTCTATGGGTGGTCCTTAGATGACACAGAACCTTGTAACTTATAAGCTATAGTTATATAGTAAGTTCTTTTCACTCCTATACCTTATAGAGTAATAGGTAGCCTTACCCATACATCTTCATGCATATCTCTGATAATTTCCATAGGACAAATTTCCATAAGGAGAATGCCGACTCATAGAATATATTTTGATGTTTGATGAATTTTGTCAGAGTATTGTACAGAAAGGTAATAACAATTCAAAGTCCACCATTGGTATACAAGCAATCCTCAGGTTACAAATGCAATAGATTCTGTAGGTTTGTTCTTCAGTTGAATTTGTATGTAAGTTGGAAGAGGTACTTTTATCTATCACCTGTAATAGCCTCTGTTTGTGTTAGTCATATGTTAGTTGGATGTTTGTAGTTTAGGAACTTACTATAATAGCTCTGTTCATAAGTGCCAGTTATAGGTAATAAGTCAGGTATTTGTAACTTGGGACTACATGTATAAGAATGAACTCTGGAAATGGCTCTCTAATCATCTAGTAAGGTCCACCCAAGACAACTACATCTGTACACAGCAAGAATAGGAATTCTTCCACCTCTTCACAGGCCAGAAACGGAGAAATACTAGATTTATACCAAAAAATAAAAATGAAGTAAGATTTATTAATAATGTTAATTTTTCAATACTTCCAAGTGTCTGTGGGTATTCCATAGTATACTCCAATGAGATTGTGGAAACAAGTTCCTTTTACCCCATAAGGATGGGAGCACCAAGTCGGAGAGCTGAAGGAATGTTCTCTCTTTGATTTGGTCTAGATAATTTCACAGAGTCTTCAAAAATGACCTCATTATCTTGACTCAAAAATTCGCTCTCCTTTCTCAATTTTTCTATCTTTGTGACCAGAACTGTTATCCACTCACTTGGCCAAGTGAGATTTGGGAATGATTTAAGACATACTACAAACCATAAGCTCCAACCCAGACCCAGCAGCCAACTAGTCACCAATTCCTATTAATTCTATTTTCTGCATTTCTTTCAAACATATCCCACTTCTGATGCTCCGGTCCTGCCTCCAGCCATGTTCTTCTCCAATCTATCACCCTAATACTAGAATGAGATTTCTAAAATGTGTATCAGATCGTATCATAGTCCTGCTCAGCATTTTAAATAGATTCTTCTCAGCTGTAGAATAAAGACTACACCTTATGTTAAGTTCAGGGTCACACGGTTCTGTGAGTCATGAAGCCCTCTGTCATGGAACACACCCATATACCGGTCACGGTTTTCAGAATGAAAACCTGAAAATCCTGCCTTTTCCTTCACCATATCCTGACTTAGTCTTATCCCGAAGGCTTTTGATTTATGATTGATCTTTGTAAGTGCAGCGTCTCTTTAACCTTCCTGCATTATGCTCAGTGTTGCATGGCCGGCTTTGACTTATTTTATCCTGTCTAATTATTATTGAGAATCTCTCTGTGTCCTTGTTGCTATCAGCTACCATGGAAAAAGATACAAAGAATTCTGTTAGAATCAGGGCATCATTTCAAAGTGAAACTAGCAATAATGCTGATTTGATGTCCGTCTAGTGCCTCTCAAAATCACCTTCACTATAGCAGGTCCAAAGCCTGGGGATAGGCCAAGCTTGTCAGCTCAGTTGCTTGAATGTAAGGATCCGGGGTCTGCAGCGCTAGAACCAAGGCATCTAACCGTGGTATTTAGAGGCAAATATCCATCTGAAAGATTTGTCTCATTTGTAGTTTTTCCTAAAAAGCTATCATTGGAATGCTGTGGAGAAAATTCAGATTTTAATAATATAATTCCTTCCTGGATTTAAGAAAGAATTTTCTTTTTATTTGCTAAATTATTTGCAGTTGAGAAATGGCTTAGGCTTTGAAAAAGCAGGGAAGCGTAATTTCCTGTCTGATATCTTAGTCTATTAATAAATAAATGACGTGAGGTAAACTGGCAAACCTAATTTTAATGTTTTAATGCTAATATGTAATTCCTTAATGAAAGGAAGCAAAAACATCACTCATGTAAATAACATTTACCTTAGTAAAATCCTTTTTAATGTTTCTGGTTAAAGAAAAATATCCAGAATAAATGCATTTTCAGCAAATAAGACATTGATATTACCGCTATTTACCTTCAAATAGTTTGACTGTACTCTTTGTAATTTGCAGCTTGAGTCTAAAGTGCTTTGATGCCAATTCCTTTCTAAGAATTTACTTTTGGTAAGAGGTTAAAAGAATATTAAGACAATTCAATTTTCTCTTGTATACAGAAAATGAATACAAGTATTGAAACAAGCAGTCTAATAAAATATATAAAGTAGGCCTTACCAAAAATCACACTTGTATTTATATCATTGTTATAGTCTAAAATATTATGATATGATATATAATTCTTTAGAGTTGGGAAGGCGTTTATTGGCCTTCAGTTGTGGAGTGTGTTTGTGGGTAAGGAGGCCTTAATTGGGAAAGCATCTGGAGCTCCAAACAGGATCATAGGTTCGCTTTGTGAGGAAGGCCTGGGAGGCCAGACTGGGAGGGTCACTGAATGGGGAAAAGTGGTCACTTTTGGACCACAATTTGGAAAAGAGATCCAAATTCCAGACAGGCCACATTAAAGAGATGCTCCCCCGTTTATGTAAAGGTATGATTGATCTCCATTTTCCACTGAGTAGAAAACAATTAGTAAAACACCAAAGAGTAAGAGGTTGGAAGGTACAAGATCCATTTCTTAATGGAAAAAAGAAAATATTTACGTGTAGGCAAATATTAATTATCTAACATGCTGTGAACCTTTTCCAGATCACAATAATTGCCTCTTGCTTAGAAAAGCTTTCCCTGACACCTCATCTTGAGTAATAACAAACATACTGTAAAACTCATCTAACTGATGAATAGTTCTTGACTTTTAGGGGAATTTTCAATAAGGTAAGGAGCAGTGAAGTGGATTTGTTGAAGAGAGGCCATCTGTTTTAGTTTTCTATTATTACTATAACAATTAGCAATTGATAATTATTCCAGAGAAAAGCTGTGTTCATAAATATTTAAAATAAGATAAGTGGGTGGGTGGGTTGGATGACTTGGATCGATGCAACCAGAAGTTAGTGGTTACATGGTCTGTGTTCCTTCTTAAATTCTAGAATAGCACAGGGATATAGAATGGCCTTAATTTCCTTTTTCACTCTCGTTTTTGTGCAATTTCCCACATTATACTCTTTGCTATAATATGTGCCATGTCCAATTAAGGTGTGCTAGTATGTTGAAGTATTTTTCAACAACTCTGTTGAAATCTCACGAATGAGGTCAGCTCACAGGGTCAAACTAATACATGCTAAATGCTTGTATGTAATTTTTTAGCTTGAGACAGGCTGTGAGGCATTTATTTGACGAACTCCTAAGAATAATTGGTTCTCCAACAACCATGGCAGAATAGGCATTTTGAGAATAAAATAGGTCCTCTTTCATTCCTTTCCTGTAGCTCATTTTAAATAGCGTCTTCTAACAATCCCAATTTTAAAGTTACTTCTATTCATCCAATGAAAGTAATTTGCTTCTTTTGATCCTTTGGGTTGCCAATTCTTCACATTGCTTAGAGCTGGTCTCTGAAACTGCCACCGTTAATCAGGCACATTTGTTTTACCTTATGCTATTAGTAGGATGAAATTTACTAATTTCTTTGCATGATCCTGTTATACTGATACACTTAACATCTGCCATAAATCATTTATTAAGATTTAGTGAAAATTATATTTAAACATGTTTAAGGGGCAAACATAAGCAAGTTACTCACATCTTAGTATGCTCCAAACCTTTCTAATTATAATTAAGATATAATTTCATTTCATCATTATTCTGGAGTCCTGAGCTGTCACAACTTATTTTTTCCTTTATGCAGCATTTTCTCTTTAAACATACTCATAAAACTTTCATTTTTATCCAGGGGAGTACAGGCCTTTGATTGCTCTTTTTCAGAGCTGATGCATGTTTCAACGTATGGAAGAATTTGTCATTTTCAAAGTAATATAGAAGCCCGGGCTAGGAATTTAACTTAACAAATGGAATACACACACACACACACACACACACACAAAATGAATGGAATTTGAAGCTTTTTTTTTATATTGCTCACAAAGAAGGTTATTTCAATCAAGTAGGTCAAATCACTTGGGTCACTGAAGCTAAATGTCATAAATCTGATTGTTTATGTTCAAGTATTAGCTTAATGGATTAATAAGCCTCCTCTGAATAAACAGCCCTCTTGAGATGATTTCAGCCTGTGAATTCAATGCATTTACCCTCCCTCAAAGGTTAGGCTTAAATAGAGTTGTCCTCTCTTGGGACTTCAGCCTTATAACTCAAAATCGAACTTTACATGGGTTTCCAGGTTCCCTTCCTTGCCTATGCTTCCCTTCCTTCTGTGCCCGTGCTCTGTGACGAGGGTCACTCCTGCGTGTGCTACAGACTTGGAACAATTTGAACTCTGTAATTAGTGACTGGATTTTGCTGCAGTATGCAAAGGTAAAGAGTACCATTTAACCTTGGATGCTTACTTAATCTCTTGGAGCTAGGTGATCTAATTCTTAACAGTAAGGGTAGGGCCCGTATGTTTCTGTGGGTAAAATGAGTAAAAGGAATATTTATCTCCAGAGCCGCTAGGGGGCGGTGGATGACGGGGGAAAGGCCTTTTCAGCGGAGATGCTGCCCCCTGACCTGAGTTCACCAAGTTCTTAGTAACTAGTGCTATTATGGATATTATTACTAAAAAATAAGCGCAACTTTCCGTTTGGGTATGCACAGGATTGATTGCCACAGCAAAGCAGGAAAAGGACACATAGAGAGGGATAGAAACTTCCATTTGAGTTTTAATAAGTAAGTGTCACAGGTTTGGTCTGAATATGCCTTTTTAAGGAGTACAAGGGAGCAAATATTTATAACCATGATTTAAAATTTTTTTTTTTTAAATCTCCCAGCACACTTGAACCTATAGTTACACTTCTGCCACACACTTAGATCATGTTGATTTAAAAAAAAAGAGTAAAAGGAGGAATATACTTACTATGCTTTGAACCTCTTTAGAAAATAATTTAATTAACGATCTCTAAGAATTTTCCTCACACCTAAGATCCTCTCATGGCACACCGCTTGAAAATCACTGCTCTATAGAAATCTGTCAATGAACGCTTCTGATCCAAAGCACACTTTGAACAATCATTAATCAGAGACTGGGAACAATCTACAAGTAGTTAGAAAAAATAAAAATAAAAAAGGCAGGGTTGCAATCTGAAGGTGGATGAGTGAAATTTGCCCCTCAGCGTGTTTTGCTTAATCCTCAGGATGGTTAAAAAAAATGAATGTGAATTACTTTAAGCCAGACAGGTATTCTCAAGTTTTCTACAAGCTCCACTACTTCCTAATGTTTTGAACTGTCAAGGTTTATATCTTTTTTTTTTTTAAATATGAAATACAGCTTCTAGCACCTTGGTTTCTTTATTTTATTTTTTGCTGTTTTTGGCTGGGTTTGAACCCACCACCTCTGGCATATGGGACCAGCGCCCTACCTGTTTGAGCCACAGATGCTGCCCAAAGTTTATATCTTTATAAACCTTTATATACCTTTTTGGGTTCTGTAGCTGACTAAATTTATGCTCTCTGATAATCAGGTATCTGAATTTATGGTCCTTTAATTCCACCACAGAGCTACATAAGACACGAGTGGTGCTGACCCTAACTGGAGGCTCTGTCAGGCCATGTGGAATATCTAGAACAGACCGGGAGGGACCACTCCTCTACTTGTTCACGGTGTTCCCCTTCTTTTCTCCTTTTTGGGGAGAAATTAGAACTTGCCACCAGTCTCACTGCGGAATATTCACAAACGCTTAGAAGTATTTATAAATAACATTACTAGTAAACTTGACCTGGCTCCAGTATTTCTCATGAGTCGGTTTCTGGGCCTTTGAAGAAAGAGGTGGCAGCGCTCCTCTGTGATTTCTATGGACAGCCGTCACTGTCCTGGGCAGACCTTGTCAGGCAATTACGGTACCATCTCCGGTGTTAGTTCTCAGACCCTGAGGATGGACTTTCAGCTGTTACTACTTTTCTATGCATTCCTTTGGCAACGTGTATCAAAACTCCTAGCGTTCTTGTAGTCTATGAGTCAGCATTTCTCCTTCTACGAATTTGTCCTGCAGAAATGATTAGAGACGTGCATAGAGGTATATTTATGAGGATGTCTAATCCCCTATGAGTGAAAAATCAGAAATAATCTCAGTGCACCAAATAGATATTTGTTAAATAAATTCTGTTTGGTAAATTAAAATTCATTGCAGCTATTAATAATCTTTATTGGAATATATAGGAACAGAACACAGAGAAAATACTTACAACAAAGTATTATGTGAAAAAAAGTACACTAAGGAATAGTGTATAGCTATGGCCTCACCTGGGTCTTTTGAAAATAAATATAAAATCAAAGAATAAGTTTAGAACTATGTCCCCAAATGTTAACAGTGGCTCACTGGGAGCTGAGGGTATTGTTGATTTTAATTTCTTCTGTGTGCTTTTCTGTTTTCTAGATCTTATTATTTGGTAATGAGAAAAATACTGAAAATAACAATTTTTTTTTAATTTTTTTTTTTTTTTGCAGTTTTGGCCAGGGCTGGGTTTGAACCCACCACCTCTGGCATATGGGGTTGGTACCTTACTCCTCTGAGCCACAGGTGCCACCCACAAAATTTTTAAAAGAAATATCCCCATGCTCTGATGTCTAACACTAGGCAAGCGGTACCTCTGAAAGACGATTCAACAAGTCTACTTTCTCACTGTTTACCCTGACTAATCCAGAAGACTTGAAAGCCAGTTCTCTGGAGGGCACTTTCAACTCCGTGGCCTAATTCTCTGATTTTAAGATAATCATGATTTGTAGGTCTCTTGTCATCTCAAGCATCTTTTCAGTTGTAGAGGAATTTGAAGCTTTTTGGTGTCAAGGCTAATGGGCCATACCAGTACTTCTACTCTGTAGAATAATTATGCTTTTAGTGGAAAAATTCTCAAATGCCCTGTGATGGCTAAGTGCGGGATTGTTCTCTTCATTCCAAGAGGAGTGGCTCTAATTTAATGCTCCTGAATGACAGTGAAGGGAACAGATATTTGTTCTCAGATGGACCTTTTTAATAGGATCATTGCCTTAGAGCAATGTTCCCGTGGAAACTGCTTGATGTCTGTGTGTGCAGCAGGGATATTTGACATTTAGAAGTTAGGTGCATGCATGTATGTGGATTCATATCAAAACGATTGAAGATTAGTAGCAAAAAGGAAATGCATTTATATCCTAAAAACTCACATTAAATTAAAAATATCTAACATTTTTCTTTTTCCAGAAGAGGGTATAATAAAGGAAAGAAAATTTCCAATTATTATCTCTGAACGGTTTATGTGGCACAAACAATTTATGTCTAAAACACACAACTCCTGAACAGACTAGTTTTCAAATTCTTTCTTAGCTTCTGTGCTAGGGGATATATGAAGAAATTAATATACGTCATTGAAAATTCATTAGCTTGGTGTAAGAATCCCTGTACATATGGTATTTGGGGGGTATGTGAAGATAAATTAATATGAAAATTATTTATTAACATCTAGTGCTTTGAGGGAGATCATAAAAGGCAAAACAGAAAGGCTTATGCTCTTTGAGTGATATAGACCAGTGTTTTCCAACCTTTTTTTTTTTTTATCTCACAGCACACTTGAACCTATAGTTAAATTCTGCACACACTTCAATTATGTTGATCACAAAATAGTAAAAAAAGTAAAGAATATACTTACCGTGCTTTGAACTTCTTTAGAAAATAATTCAATTAATGATCTTTAAAAATTTCATGGCACACCAGGGTGCTGCATGCAGCACAACTGTTGAAAATCACTGACATAGACAGATTGCATTAGAAATACAAAACATTATTTAATTTAATGAGTTTAGGCCACAATCTATAGGAGATTATACAAATGCATCCAAGTATTGAAGGGGATTTAGTGAGCATGAAGCTCAGTGGTCCTGAACGGCCAGGGCACACGTGTGGCAGAAGATGTGCAGGGGGGTTGAGCTGAGCGTACTCAGACTGCTAACACTGCGCCTTGTTATCAGGGGTGTGGCAGAGGTGGATGGGGGAGTAGGGTGTTCGTTGGTTACATGAGTTCTAAAAAACTCCTAGGAGTTCCTGCTCACAACCCATGCAGTTTAACTTTCTAAATTTATGAATGAAAATATCAGGGTCCAGAGAAGTTACATGGCATTGTGTAAAATTACTGAACTAGTTTAGCATGATGATGTGACTGAGATTGGTTTTCATCCCTAGAGGAAATTTTTTTAATGTAAAAATTGAAAAGATGAGGGAGGCACCTGTGGCTCAAAGGAGTAGGGTGCAGGCCCCATATACTGGTGGTGGTGGATTCAAACCTGGCCCCAGGCAAAACAAAAGGAAAAGAAAAATATTGAAAAGGTAAAGATACAAAAAACCCTCAATAGATTGAGCAAAAAGTGCTTCTCAGATGGCTTTCCACTTTCCACCCCAATCAAACTGAATCTTTACTGGCTGTTGTTGATGGGACTGCTGCTGGCCCAGCTCTGTGTGGTCTCTGTCTATGTTCATCCTGCAGTACAGGAATGAGTGACATTTGAGAAAATGGTCTCTGTGATGTCAGTGGAGGGGTTAAAGCTAGTTGGGAAATGAGAAAAAGGAGATAAATATGAAATAATCACTGAAGAATAAAAAGAGATGGTAGTAGTTGGGCAATAGAGACAAGATAGAAGCCCTGTGGGATAAGATGAAAAATGTTAATGGAGAAACTGTTGTAGAAATCTATCCACATGGTATTGATGCTGTATATGAAAATACCTTAGGGTTTTGCTACCATAATGCTGCACACAACCAACTCCCTCCAATCTGGTTGCTATCGGCAAAAAGCATTTGTTTCTTTCTAATGGGCATGTAGGTCAGGTCCAACTTACTGGGCTTGGCAGGCTTTGTCTAGGCTTGGGTGCTGTCTGCCGGTTAGTTCAGGTTTAATCCACATGACTTTCATTCAGGGACCAACAGCAATTTCAGGCCTGCTCTTTTCAAGACAGATGATTGAAGCACAAGTGTTCAAGCCAAACCACAATAGCACATTTAAAGGCCCTGCTTGTATTAAGTCCCCGCACGCATCCACTGGCCAAAGAAAATCGTATGCCTTAGCCTGACATCAATGGGTCAGAGAAGGACACACCTCCCATTGAATCAGGAGAGAGATCACATACCACTCGGTAATGAATTTTAGTGATATACATGGCGAGGGATAATGCTCCACTGCTCTTCATCGGTACCTTCCTACTACAGGGACTTTATATATTGACTCACAGTCAGGAATGGGTGTGCTTTTGGTTATCCACAGTTGTGTTTCCTTACTTCATCATAATACTTATCCTTGCACTATGCAATTAGGATATTCAAGACAGCTTCCCTGAGAGGGTGACATTTGAATAAAGTTCCTAAAGAAGCAAGGGAGGGAGTCACACATCTGGGGAAGGATATTCTATGCAGAGATAGAATCAAGTGCAAAGACATTGGGAAAGTATGTACCTGTTGTGTTCAAGGATCAGCAGGAAGGCTAGAGTGGTTGAAAAGGAATGAGGGGAAGAATAGCAGAAGACGAGCTCAGCCTGTTAAAGGGATTGAGGATGGATTAAGGAGAGGAGTGGCATGGTCTAACTCACTTATAAGGGCTTATATTGGTTGTCATATTGAGAATATACTGGACAACATGAAGACTGGGTATAAGGCTATAATTATTCTCCTGAAAAGAGAATGATGATGACTTGAACCAAGGTGGTAACAGTGGATGTGATGAAAAGGGGGCAAATCCTAGACGTGTTTTGAAGGCAGAGCCCATAGAATTAAATGGGTGAGTGAGAGAAAGAAAGTCACTGATGACTGCAAGGCTTTTGGAACAACTGCAATGATGGCATTGTCTTTTGCAGATTTGAAGAAGATTGTGGGAAAAGCATATTTGAGGGTAAAATTAGTTTTGTTTATATTTTAAGATTTTTATCAGACATCTAAGTAAAGATGTTGAATAGAGAGTTGGTGCCTTAGATTATATTATTTGTTCTCAATTCTTCTTCCCTCCCACCCCATCCTTGCATTGACTTCTCTTGAGTGGAGTTTGCTTCTCCGCCTCATTGGTGCTGGACTTGGACACATTACTCGCTTTGGCCATTTAAATGTGGGTGGAAGTGTGTAGTGTGCAATCTGAGCTGAGGCCATAAACAAGGTGGTGAAATGTGGCAACCCCTTTGAGGATTTTAGTCTCTACCAGTAGAGTACACCCTTGAAGAGCTGCTGGTACCAGAATGAGAGCTATGTGGAGCAGACATGAACTGAAGCATGAGGTGTCTGGCAAACTTGCAGATAACCTGCAGATATTTGAGCAAAAAACAAATATTTGTTATCATAAGCCACTGAGCTTGTAAGTTGTTTGTTATAGAGCATGATTATTACAAAGGCATTACCAATGCTGTTTGATATTTGAGACCAGAGTTTGTGGGAAATGTCAGGGCTAAAAATAGAAATCTGGGTGTCACCAGCCTGTGCATTGATGGATAATCAAGGAAATGGGTATAGATAGAGAAGATTCAGGGACTGAGGCCAGGAGCCCTCCATTGTTAAGTTGTCATAATGGGGAGGAGTGGCTAGGAAGAAAACTGAAGAGTGACCCATGAATAGGAGAAAGATGAGAAGAATGTGGGGTCCTGGAAACCAAATGAAGAAAGTTTTTCAACAAGAAGAGTGTTATTAGCTGAGTCAAATACTATAGCCCCATCCTGTAGGCAGATAACTGAACCCAACTTAGCAACCTGGAGGTGACCTTGACAACAAAAGTTTTGTCAATAACCAGTTTTGGTGAACTGGTTATTACTTGCTTAACAGAATAACTAGAAGAGATTAAAAAAATCATCAAAGAGGCAGTGCCTGTGGCTCAAGGAGTAGGGCACTGGCCCCATATGCTGGAGGTGGTGGGTTCAAATCCAGCCCCGGCCAAAAACTGGGAAAAAAAAATCATGAAAGAGAAATGGGAGAATTTTCAGAAAATATAATTTATTTGATAAGAGATTATTAGATGAATTGCTCAAAGAAGCATTGGGTTTAGATCAGGGGTGTCAAACATGTGGCCCACGGGTCACATGGTGGTTTTTTTCTAATCTGTCGTGTTAGATATTACTGAAAAGTATGCCCAGATCTTTTTTTTTTTTTAGCTAATCCACTTTGATTAGTGTTGATGTATTTAATGGGTGGCCCCAGACAACTCTTACACTTCCAATGTGAAGCAGAAAAGAAAAAGTTGGACACCCCTCCTAGATGAAGGCATGAAAAATCCATCTATAGTAACAGAGAGGAAGGTGAAATGAATACATGTAGATTTGATAGATGTGGTGGCAGTAGTTCCTAGAACCTTCCTTTTCTCAGACATACAGGAAGCAGAGTCATTAGCTGAGAGTGTAGATGAGCTGATGGAGTTCTGAGGTGAAAGAAAAGATATGAAAGAGTCTTTTAGGAGAATGAGAAAATGAGGAGAGGAAAGAAACGCAGCCATTCTCTGGGCATCACTAAAGGTCTCTCTAAGATCAATGACTATGATTTAAAGATGCAGAAAGACTGGCTTTCTCTCTTTACCTTCAACTTCCTGGGTGTCAGGACAGAGTGTTTGGAGAACAGAATTTAATCATGATTAAGGTTTGTTGATTTAGACCAGTGGTTCACAACCTTCCTAAATGCCGTGATCCTTTAATACAGTTCCTCATGTTGTGGTGACCCCCACCCATAAAATTATTTTCATTGCTACTTCATAACTGTAATTTTGCTACTGTTATAAATCGTAATGTAAATATCTGATATGCAGGATGTATTTAGGTGACCCCTGTGAAAGGGTTGCTCGACCCCCAAAGGAATCACAACCCGCAGGTTGAGAACCGCTGATTCAGAGCCATGAGATAAGGGGACAAGAGAATCGGGGTTTTATGCAAAAAGAGATGATGGGCTATGAATTTTAAACAAGGTAACAGCATAATAAATATATGACTAGGACCTGGGAAAAAGGGCTAGGGAGTGGTCTGGGATATTAAGAGGGAAAGTGCTAGAAGGGCAACAGGTTGTGGTAAGAAAGTGGGACGCTTGATACTGAGGTTTTAGGGAAATTGCTCTTATAAGCGGAAAACGAAAACATAGGGGGAGTGAGCTCCAGTGCATTGGAAGGATCATCCAGGTGGATACTGAAGTCGCCGAGAATAATGGTAAGCAGAAGGCTGGAAATTCAGTGAACTAAGGAGGGAGGGAAAGAACCCAGGTGTGCAGGTGTGCAGGTAATGGCAGCAAGGAGGGGTAGAGGGTTGATAGTCTGAAAAGATGCAGGGAAACCGTATCCCGTCATGAAAGCCAAGTCAGGCGGAGGGCATTAAGAATGTGGGGGATTTTACTGGTGGTTGATTGTGGGTTCAGAGGGCACATTGGAAGGGTTTCGGGATTTGGGGATGGGTGGGAGATGAGTTCATAAAAGGATAAGTAGACAGCTATCCAATTAGAAGAATCTGGAGATAAAGGCACATGTGTGTAGGGGGATGGGGAACACACTGAGGTGGTCAGCAAGTCAGGAATTACGAGGTAAGCGTCCAGGTGTCAAGGTAGGGAGGCTGTGAGGGTTGGTGCGGTGATCAGGGAGGATGGGGTTTTCACTGCAGTCCCCGAGGTTTGAAGACCCTCTCCTTCTCTTCAAGCATAGTGTGGAAAAGCAGGAAGAGTGGTTTTATCAGGTGCTTGAAGAGCTCCAGAGTATGTGGTATGAGGGGCTGGGGTAATATTTAATGTTTGAATTGCGTAAGCAACTAGCCGGGGTTATTTGTTTGTAAGGACTTTAGGTTAAGAGCATGGGACTTTTCTCCTCATAATAACGTTTTTCTGCATCATAAAAGCCATGGTTCAGTAGCCAGATGTTTGAAAATTAAAGTTAGGCTCAGCACCTATAACTCAGTGTCTAGGGTGCCAGTCACATACACTGGGGTTGGTGGGTTCAAACACAGCCTGGGCCAGCTAAACAACACAACAACTACAATAACAACAACAACAGCAAAATAGCCAGGCTTTGTGGTGGGCTCCTGTAGTCCCAGCTACTTGGGAGGCTGAGGCCAGAGAATCACTTAAGCCTAAGAGTTTGAGGTTGCTGTGAGCTGTGACATCACAGCACTCTACTGAGAACAACATAGTGAGACTCTGTCTCATAAAAAAAATTTTTTTAAGCAGAAAACAAACATGTATTGAGAGTGTGCATAAAAGAGCCAGAGTTACAGGACTGCGTCATCCCATCTGAGTGTCAATCTATCCATTTCTTTTGTGTGTGTGGGAGGAGCTACTGTGTGACCTCAAGGAAATTTTAGAGAGGGTAAAAATGTGTCCAAACTATTAATAGGAAATGAAAAAATCAGGGCCATGTACCCTCTCTCTTTTGCTCTGCCCAAACTGTAACCCTGGGTCAACTTCAGGAGTTCACAGGGAGGCAGATGTACTATAGTTAGCGTTGTCCATCCTTCCTTTTAAGGGACTCTGCATGAAATTCTTCATAATATCCTGCAGGATGATACCCTTGAAGAATTAATTTCATATGCCTCTTGCTGCAAAGATCCTCTTTTCTCCAAATGGAAGGCTAGCAAAGATCGATGAGGTCATTTTGGCTGTTTCATAATAAAATTTTCTTTTATTTTGCATAGCTATTGGGGCATAAATATACTTTATTTTTATAAGGTACATTTTCAAAGCTGCTTCACTTACAATGGTTAATTTTACGATAGAATTTAAACTTTTTGCTCACTTTAATTTACGGTGTCGAAGTGTTACATCTGAGTACTTTGCTTAATTGGCTTCGAGAGAGTGACTGACAGGCATGGCTTATATTAATCAGCTCTGAATCTCCATAGCAAATCTTCTTTTACCTTTTATAATAATTTCATGCTTAGGGGCTGTCAGGAAGTAGTATTCCCTTAGGGGATCCCACCTTCTAGAGACGCTATCGTGTGGGAGATAATAAGCCATGTAGCTCCTTGGCACTTGTGCCCCTCTGGGATGGGATTCTCAAATAATTAAACCATGATAGTTGAGAACCACCTCTCTACTGTATTTAAAAGTGAAATATAGCCGGGTATTGTGCCAGGTGCCTGTAGTCCCAGGTACTTGGGAGGCTGAGGCGAGAGAATCACTGAAGCCCAAGAGCTGAAGGTTGCTGTGAGCTGTATGCCACGCCACTCTACCGAGGGTGACAAAATGAGACTCTGTCTCTTAAAAAAAATAAAATAAAAACAAAAGTGAAATACATTTTAGTTATCAATAGCACCCTTAATTTGAAGTCTGAGATAGAAGTTGTAAGTATCTCATTGCTTTGTTCCGTTGCCTTTCCTGGGGAAAACCACATCAGCTTTCCATTTGTTCTACACATCAGAGGGGGACAGAGTGACCACCAGAAAGAGGCTAGAGCATAACAAGCTGTATTTTGAAATGAGCAGAAGTTTCTTTGTATCATTTCATTTTTCAGGTGAACATATTAGTTGATTATAGTACACAGTACAGTTTCTATTAGGCCAAAAAGTTATGTCATAGCTTTATTTGATATAAATTAGGTTCATACCTCTTGTTTTTAGATTAACATTGAGGGCTCATACATATTTTTAGAATTGTGTAGTATAGTAAAATGTACCTCATGGGGTGATTTACATAGTTTAACTGAATAAGCGTGACTGAATGATGAAGTTTAAGGTCACAATGTCTGTATTTTCTACTGTAGTAGTGTGCATTGTGATTTCAACCAAGAGACAGGTCAAGTTGAGTGAGAGAAAAGGGTCAAAGTGCATGAAGGCTTATCAATGATAGTATCTCATTTTAGGTAAAGCTATGTAGATGTTTATGGCCAATTTAAAATAAAATATCAAAACATTTTGTAATTTGTTTTCTAAGTTGCTTTTCATCCGTCATTGAAAATTGACCACCAGATCATTTCAAACTGCCAGGAAGACAATCCACATTAAAAATTCCTATTGAAGTGAATGTATTGTTTTCCTATTGTATGAAAAGTGATTGTATTAGTTTCCAGTTGCTGCTATCATAAATTACCACAAACTTGGTGACTTAAAACAGCACATACTGATTATCTTATAATTCTGATGGTCAGAAGTCCACTATGGGTCTTACTGGTAAATGCAGACCTGTGCTTCTTCTGAGGTTCTGGGAGATAATCTGTTTTCTTGCCTTTTCTGGCATCTAGAGATCACTCACATTCCTTGGCTCATGATTCCTTCATTTCCAAAGCCAGTTAATGCCTTCCTGAGCCTTTCTCATGAGGCCATTTCTCTGGTTTTCTTGCTTCTGCCTCCCTCTTTCACTTAGAAGGACCTCCACGATCATTTTGAGCCTACCTGATAACTCAGGATAATCTCTCCATGTAAGGTCACCTAATTAGGAAACTTAATTCCACCTGTACCCTTAATTCCTCTTGTCATGTAACTTAACATACTCACAAATTCCAGATAATAGGACTTGGACATTTTTTGGGGGCCATTCTGCCTTCCACAGTGATTAAGAAGGAAAATATTATTCAGAACTACCAGAAATCTTAGGGGCTAAGAACGAGTCAAAACAAATCCAGGCAAAGACACAAATTGGAGTTAATTGTAGGGCCTCTTAAAACAATTCTTGGTTTTGATATCAGAAAAGTGGCACCCCAGGCAGCTCAGCCAAGTGGGGCTTGGGGACCTACCACCTCTGTCTTGGTGGCAGCAGCCAGCAAAGGAACTGGCAGGTTGGAGCAAGCGGATGGGAGCTTCCCTCCCCCACCAAAGGCTCCAGTAGAGCGGCGCTAGAGGACCTGCTGGCTCTGCCTTGGCAGCAGCTGGCACAGAAACCTGCAGGCTGGAGCCAAAGGGGGAACTTTCCTCTCCCACCGGAGGCTCCAGTAACAAAAGCCCAGGCCATCAGGGGAAAACACTGGCAATTCCTCTAGTGCATCCCTGATTGGTCTATTTTCAATCTTGCTCCTGACTTGTCTATTTTATAGACCAATCAGCTAAGTTCTCAGTTCATTGGACAACTGCCCCTATATAAACCCATGAGAAGAGAGCCTAGGAGCAGATCATCACAGAACATAGCAGATCATTGCAGATCATAGCAGATCATCGCAGATCGTCAAGGAAGATAGAGCAGAAGAGCAAGACTTCAGCAGATTGTCACTGACCTTCGAGGAAGAGTGAGCAGGAGGGCAAAGACCTCAGCAGATTGTTGCAGAACCCTGAGGGGGAGAGAGCAGAAGAGGAAGAGCTGTAACACTTATACCCTGCTCTGTAAGGAGGTTTGGCTCTTTGTAAGAGCTGTAACACTTACATCCTGCCCTGCAAAGAGGTTTGGCTCTTTGTAAGAGCTGTAACACTTACATCCTGCCCTGCAAGGAGGTTTGGCTCTTTGTAAGAGCTGTAACACTTACATCCTGCCCTGTAAGGAGGTTTGGCTCTTTGTAAGAGCTGATACACTTATATAAAACCTATCTTATCCTGTTCTGCAAGGTTTGGCTCTTTGTAAGAGCTGTAATAATACTTCTGTAAATAAAACCTAACTTCCTGTCCATCCTGTGGTCCATCGATTCATTCATCGAATCGTCGAGAACAAGAGCCTGGAAATCCAAAGTCAAAAATCCGGTATCAGCTTCTATACCTGAAATGTGCAGTTTTGACTTTATAAACATTGCTCAAATTTCAGCATTTTACCACCACTTTCATGATTTTGCCCTTTTCTTTGCTAGCACTTATTTAGCATTTTTTCTTTATATCAACTTGCTTTCAAAAACTTAGTGTCTTTAAAAGAAGAATATAACAGGAAAAAAGACAAGTACAAAAACCATGAAAGATATTATAATGGTGGATGTATAATATTACATGTTAGTCCAAACGCATAAAATGTATAAGGCTAAGAGTGAGCCCTAATGGAAGTTACAGACTTTGGGTGATAATATGTATCAGGGTAGACTTAGCAGTTGTAACAAATGTATGACTCAGGTGGGAGGTGTTGATACTGGGGGAGGCTATGAATGTGTTGGGGAAGGAGGGCCAGGGGAAATCTCTGTACCTTCCACTCTATTTTGCTGTAAACCAAAGACTAGACTAAGAAAAAAAGGAAGTCTTAAAAAAGAGTATGTAAGCATAAAGGATCAAGGCAGAGCACGAGGGAGCTGCCTTCAGAGGCAGAGGGCAGTGTACAGGTAGGACAGAAAGAAATGTGTCTGGGGCTGGCCATGCCCAGCCAGAGAGGTTGAGGCCAGGAAGCAGCAGAATGACAGTGGGCACCAGTCCCACCAAGTGTGCCTGGTGGACTGGCAAGGAAGGAGGGGGCACTAGCCTAGGAAGTAATGAACTGAGCTGAAGGTGACAGGGATGGAGGAGGGGCAGCTGGTGCTGAACCTAGCAGTACAGGTAGGATGCCTGTGACTGGAGGAAGAACCTCTCAAGTCAAGTAATTCTCCTGTCTGTTGGCTGCATGTCTAGTCTGGTGCCTGCATGGCCATAAGATGACTGCCAGCTGCAGTGAGGAAATCATGCTTCCTTAAGGAGGGAGGGAGAATGGGAGGCACCTGTTGGGTTTGTGTTGCAACAGACATAGGTAGTTGGAAGATGTCACATGGAGAGTTGGAGTGTCAGGACTAGAGCTGCAACCAAGCATCAGAACCATCCTCTTATGCCTAGCTGAGATAGGCATAAGAGGATGTATTGGGAGAAAAGGAAAGATCCAAGGAAATATGTTCTTTTTTTTTTATTGAATGGTAACTATGTACATTAATGTACTTCTGGGGTACAGTGTGGGGTTTTCACATGCAATCTGAAATACTTCCATCAAACTGGTCAACTGGTCAACACAGCCTTCATGTCATTTTCTCAGTTATTGTTTTAAAATGTTCACATTCTACTCTTAGAAAGATGCACTTGTACCCCTGTAAGAAAAACCTCAGAAGTGATCCCTCCAATCCCCCTCCCTCCACCATTCCCCCCTCCCTTCTCCCTCCCCCCTTCCCATATTCTTAGGCTATTTGGTTATAGCTTTCATATAAAAGGTATAAATTGGTTTTATAATAGGGGTGTGTACATTGGATACTTTTTCCTCCATTCTTGTGGTACTTTGCTCAGAAGAACATTCTCCAGCTCCATTAAGTGAACATGAAGGACATAAAGTCTCCATCCTTCTTAATGGCTGCGTAGTATTCCATGGTGTACATATACCACAGTTTGTTGATCCATTCATATATCGTAATGGGCACTTGGGCTTCTTCCCTGACCTGGAAATTATGAATTGGGCTGCAATGAACATTCTGATACAAATATCTTTGTTGTAATGCGATTTTTGGTCATCTGGGAATATACCTAATAAAGGAATTGCAGGGTCAAATGGCAGGTCTATTTTTAGTTCTCTAAGT